>ML685768.1:5487687-5610562 GCA_007922175.1 Pelusios castaneus
TAAAAACCTTTCTAAAAATTAAATTTCAATTCAAAATTCATTCAAATTCAATTAATTAAACACAATTAATTAATTCTGTTTACAATTACTTTAACTTCAATTAATGCCTATAATTTCTGTCGTGTGAGTTTGCACAAAAATTTTATTCAGAAAAAGTTTTGCACATGGCTTGAAAATTTTGCACACAAGCCGCCAAACCTTAGAGGGAACATTGGATTCAAGGGGCAAAAGAGTCAGGGGCCTGGCAATTTAAGAGGGCCCAGGCAGATGGGATAGATCCATAGGTGTAAAGTGAAGCTTTTCTTTGGGGAGGCTAGCTTCCTGTCTTGTCTTTTTTGCCTGTGGGCCTGCTCACACTCCACCCCTGCTTGGCTACAGGCCCTGTCCCCTTGCCTACTCTCTGCCACATTGCCACATCACCCCCCTCACTGCTCAGCCCCATCCCCTGTTGCTTGCCATGTTCCACCTCATCCCCCTGCTCATCCTCCCTGCCATTGGTTGCCACATGCATCTCTGTTTTCCTCCCAACTTGCCCCCCCCAACCACTGTTTGCTGTGTTCCTCTTCCCTCACTCAGTTCCCCTGCCATCACTTGCCACCTCAAGGGAAGGGAAATGTGGAAGAGAGGAGGGGGGCTGAGCGGGGAGAGCTAAGAAGAAAGGAAGAAGGGATGCGGCAATGAGTAGGCTGAGTGGATTGGGGTGGTGCCTGGGGTGGAGGAGGAGGTGGAGGGAGGAGTGTGGGCCGGGCTGTGGGGAGCAGATGAGACAGGGAGCTAGCCTCCCCAAGGGGTATCAACACCTGCCACCCATTGTTGTAAACCTTAGCCACCCTTTTCTTGGGAGGCCACTGATTGTTCTGCCCTGGGGCCTGGAATTCCTGTTGGCGAGCCTGCCTACATACCAAAGCGCATTAACCACTGGGCTAAAGGACCCAGGGAAGACACTTTCATCTCCTCATTTGAATTTTCTATTCACTGGGAAAATAATTCATCCCATTCTGATCATAGGTATAATTTCCAAAACCACCAAAGGTCTAGTTCACATTACAGCCCTCTAGTGATCTAATAATGTTGCTTAAGGATATACACCGTATACCCATCTCATTCCCCATGTAGACAGGGCTATGTCAGCAGGAGACTGTCTTCTGCCAACATAGCTACTTTCTCTCGGGGAGGTGGATTGACTTCCGTCTGCTTAGAGCATTTTCATTAAAGCAATACATTGGTGCAGCTGCACCGATGCAGCATTTTAAATATAGATCTGCTATAAGTGACTTAAGAGCCTAAATCTTCCTAAGTTTCAGTAATCTATACTAGTACAAGCACCTTTATATTAATACCACTTTATACATAGTTCTTTTTTTCCAGTCTAACTATATTAGTATCATAAAAGTGCAAAATTTTAGCTTAGACAAACCCTTAGTGCAGGGGTCATCAACCCCCAGCACACGTGCCAAACTTGGCATGCAGGCCTATCCTGAGCAGCACGCGGTGCCACTCAGGCTCCCGCCGCTGCCACACACCCCTTCTCCCCCCCCAGCGGGGCCTGCGGCCACAAAAGCCACATGTGCACTGCAACTCCAGGCCCCTGCTGGCCACACTTCCCCACTGGGGAGCAGGGCCAGCAGGGAAAAGAAGCTGTGGCATGTGGGGCTCCTGGCCCCAGCTGGACCCGTCCATTCCCCCCTCCACTGGGGAGTGTGGCCAGCAGGGGACAGGAGCCCCTTGTATGAGGGCAGGGCCAGCAGGGAGAAGGAGTCCCTGACATCGCCCCAGCACCTGCTGCCCCCGCCCCCAGCTCCTGCTGAGGTTGCAGTGGGCGGGGCTGGCATGCGGGCTGCCAAAAGTTGCTGACCCCTGCCTTAGTGCCTAAGTGTCTTTTGAGAATGGGACTTAAGTTCCTAAATCAGTCAGGCACTTTTGAAAATGTTATTCTCCATCCTTGTGTCTCTTTTCATGGCCATCATGTGGATTTATATGATGTTTAATAGCTTTACATTCTCATGGTGAGTTTATTACAATGTGCAGGTGGACTCAGAGAGGATTCTTGCTACTGTAACTAAGCCTTGTATGCAATTAGGAGGAGGAGGTAAACACCTAAGCAATATACAGTACTGCCAAAGCATCTGACGAAGTGGGATTTTCTCCCACGAAAGCTCATGCGATAAAGAAATTTGTTAGTCTTTACAAGTGCCGCAGGACTCCTTGTTTGTTATGCTGAAATGCCAGCTCTGCTGTATTCTCTTTGTTAACAGACTTCCATCTGTCTTGGGTGAGCTGCTGCCACCTCGTGGCCAGTATTACTGGGAAACCACCGTCACTGGCTGCGATGGTTACAGGATCGGCATCTGCTATGACTCGATGCCACGAGGCAGCATCCTGGGGCAGGATGATATTTCTTGGTGCATACATTATTATTCTACACAAACGAGGTAAAGCTGAGTGAGCCTAGCTACTTGCAAAGTTACATATCCTTTACTTAGTCTGACAACAGCTTAGCACAGTCGGCAGCTTTAAAAACAGTTATCAGATGTAAATGAACCCAACTTGGCTCAACCAGCTAGCAGATCAGGCACAGAAAAGCCATTCCAGGCCTCTCACTGTCCTGGAGACATGTTCTCAAATCTTTTGCAAAACTAAGTCAAAAAACACCTCTCTGAGCACGTCCAGAAAGTCACTTCTGGAGCAAGCAGCACATTCCAGAGTCCTGGAAGCCACACAAAGAATGGCCTGCTAGCCCTCTCATTCTTTTGTAATGAGGGGGATCCAACTTGAGTGCCCCTGATGGTTGCAGGTGTGGCATGAGGAAAGTGGGCAATCCCAGGTCACATAGGGCTATAATTTGTCATGGAGGCCACTGGGTTTACAGAAATCATGAATTTGCATGAAGTCAGTGAAATCTTGCAAATAGCTGTACAAACACATTTGATTAACCTCCCCTCGCCTCAGCCTAGCGATGTTATGACTTGGGTCCAGAGCAGCAGGTGGGCCAAACCCGAGTGGTGGTATGACCCCGGGCGCCAGGTTGCACTGCCGAGCTGGATCCAGCTCTGTTTGACAGAACTGCTGCTGTAGAGTGAGAGCAGTGTGGCCTTTCTCTCCTTCCTGTGACTTAGGGCAAGTCTTCACTGATGCCGGCAAATTCGTTGCTGTCAGATCAATCTTCCAAATCAAATGATCAGGTCCGTGAAGACTCGCTCAATTGACTAGGAAGCCAACACTGTGGCTATGTCTACATTTACTAAAATTAGTTGAATTAGTTAGTTCGAACTAACTAATTCGAACTAATTTTAGTTAATTTGAATTAACTTAATTCGAACTAGAAAAAATTAGTTCGAATTAGCAATCTCCATTGATTTCAATGGGCCGGTTAGTTCAAACTAAGAAATGAGTTCGAACTAACATAGCCACATTGGTTAATTCGAACTAGCTAGTTCAAATTAACCCTTACTTTTAATACCCTATTCAAAGTTATTAGTTCGCATTAAGGAAGCCCTTCATTCGAACTAATTAAAGCCTAGTGTAGCCATGGCTTTAGTTCGTTCGAATTAAGATTCTTTAATTTGAACTAACTTGCCAGTGTAGACATAGCCTGTAAGACAACCCCCGCAGAACGAATAGTGCTGAGTTGGAGGGACGGCATTTTCCTCCGACTCAGTGTGCTGAAGACAGTGCCGTAAGTAGGCGGTAAGCAATCAGAGAGAGATACGTAAGGTATTTTAAGTACTTTGTGTATCTCCCTTTGACTGCCACCAAAATCCTGCCTAGGTGTTGACCAGCACTTATCTTTTCCCCCTGCACTTCTGTCATGATATTTCCAAAACATTTCCATGCCAAAAATCATAGTCCTATTAATAGGGCATGACCATACTACAGATTCAAATAAAACAGAGCCCATTGGGAGTATGTTTTTTATTTAATCCTAAAGGTGAGCATATTAACACAAATAAAACAAATGCAGCATTTGAGGCAATTAGAGCCTTGTTTAGGCATCAAACACCCTTGAATTCCCGTGAGGCCATAACTGGGCCCAAAGGCAGGAAAAGAATGGAGGTGGCATCAATAATAAGATCAAAATGGGTGTGTTTCTTTTGAAGAGAGTTCTGAAATGTTGAGGTACTTGTGTAGGAATTCACAATGGACAGGGTAATATTGTGAAACCATTTCAGTTTAGAAGCAAGTTTCATACATCTCAAAGATCACCTTGCACTGTGCAAAATGTTTGTGGGAGAGGCAGCAATTTGTTAATGGCTGAGAAATAAATGGTGCTGATTGACGGCATGACAGATTCTCATTTTATTTCTATTCTCCATTCTCTAGTTTCATTTATAAATTCTTCCACAATGGTGTGATGAGTGACGTTTATGTGACGGAGAAGCCAGCCAGGATTGGCATTCTGCTGGATTATAATGCTGAGAGACTTTCATTCTTCAATGCAGAGAGAGGACAGGTTCTGTTCACCATCAGGCACAGATTTACTAAAGCTGTTCACCCTGCCTTTGTTCTGGAGAAAGCTGGTGTACTTAACCTGAACACAGGAATGGAGCTGCCAGAGTTTGTGAAGCACAGCTAATCACTTGCTTTCAAACTACCCAGAAGAAAAACGGGGGAGTGGGGGGGGGAAGGTTGTTTGGTTTTTTTGGACGGAGAGGGTGTCTATTTTTCTCCTAGCGGATGTTACTGACACGCGTCGCCTACACGTCAATACTAATTGTAATTCTATAAATAGCACTTTGTGCATGGAGAGGGTAATCGACTCCCTCCCACTTGTTATGTACCTTGTGATATACATTGAGGATTTTCTCTAAAGGGAAAAGGTTTATATTAGAACTGAGCATTGGGCAGTGGAAAGATAAATTTGTGAACAGGAACTGCAATCTTTACTATGATAAAATTAATACTAGCTGAATTTTTTTTACATGTGATGATCTTGTATATGAGGTAAGTGCTTCACTCTCTGAGCTTTAGAAACCTGCATCACTACAAAAATAAATGGGCAGAGAAAATAAGATCAAAGGGGCAACATTTTCAAGCCAGCCCCAGCGTAGCCTCCAAGACTGCTCAGACAAATTCTGAATATGTAAACCTCACATGTTCCCAATCCACACCGGGCAGACAGACATAGTTACCTGATGTATATGCACAAATGCACTTATACATATGAATAGATGGTCACCAAAAATATGCAGGGACATTTTTGGAGTCTATATTTAAAAAGTGTTGCCTGCGTTTTTGGCCTTAAAACTACTGCTTGGCTGGCTTAACAGATAGATAGGACCCTACAGCCTAGAACTGTGGAGTAAAATTGCCATTGACCTGCCTGTGAATTGTCCCTTTTCCGTCTTTGGCATAACTGCTGTTGCCTTTGATCCTGCCTTACCTAGTTTCTTGCTTAAGTGTGGAACGCTGCCGTACTCTGCCTTTTTGTCCCATTTGAACTCTATGTTAGCACTGGACCCTCGTTAGCAAGATGCAATGCTTGGGCCGTGTTGTGATGGGCTCCATAGAAATTGCTGGAGAAGAAGGCAAAGGTAGCATCTGAATATGATTAAACATTGCAGCTGAGCTATATTCTGTTTATTTCCCTTGGCCAGTGTTAGAACTGTCTTTCAAAGTCCTTCACAAATCACTGCTATAGTCCCTTCTTCTCTTGGCCAGATTCATTAGTGGTGGTGCCAGTGAAGCCTGTGAGCCTCAGTTGGGTATTTGCCCTAAGGGAGGGCTGGCAATGTGATGCATGCTGCCCATCCTTGTGATTTCCTCTTGGAGGTGGATTGTGGTTAGCTACTGGGATCGCTTCTCATCTTGATTAGTCCCCTGGCTGTACCTCCTGAAGTAAGTGTGTTTTCAAACGTCTGTCTGAGAGGCGTTGCTGTTGAAAAGAGTTTTTTAATTAATTACAATTTAGGCTTCTGCTTTTCAAAATCACAGTTGGCATCCAATCTGCAGTCTGTTATTGTATTTATGATTTGTGTTGGCAGCACCATAAAGTGTTCTACAGACTTCTGAACGCAAGAGTAAAACATCCTCCATCTCCCATAGGCTTTATGCTCTGCTTCAGTTTCATTCATCTGACGAAGTGGGATTGTGCCCATGAAAGCTCATGTGACAAATAAATTTGTTAGTCTTTAAAAGTGCTACAGGACTCCTTGTTTGTATAATTCCAGTTATCCAAATTCCTTTTATTCAAAAATCCAGCTATCCAAAGCCACAGTATGTCGCCCATGTAGTTCTGCGTAGCACTTTCATTTATGTGAGCACTTGGTTATCTGTAACTTTCAGGTGTCCCCCAGCACATTTTCATAAATGGGAGGGCACTGTATTTTTTATATTTACATTTTTAAGATTCAGTTTTGATCTTGGATGTCCATGTGCATAGCACTAAAAAGTAGAATATGTTTGCAGAACTAGAAATAAACTTGGCCCAAAATTTTGACATCACCAGGATTTTGCTATTTTCCTACTGCAAAAGCTCGATGGGTCGAACATAAGAAATGGTTGTAAGTTGACTCTAACTGTTGTATAACTCCACACTCCTGCTATTTGCATACTTCTGTCTGAAAATAGGTCTAAGGCATTTTTCATTAGTAATATATTCCAAATAACTCCTGGAAATAACCAAGACAGATGAACTCCTCAGATGCCAAGTAAATATAGAGCTGTCTGCCTACCTGTGACTTTACACCTCTTCAAAGAAATTAGTGATACAAATGCAAACTCCAGTATGCGATGTATCATGATTCCCCCTGGTAGATTTTGAGAGTTAAATCCATGTACATGAGACGAGAGGCGAATTTAGCCCTTTGGATTTATAAATTTAATTAAGGGGTTTTACTCATCCATATACAGGGTGAAATCCCAACTTAATTGTAGTCAATGGCAAAGCTCCCATAGGCTTCTATGTTTTTTCTGTAAAGTATATGGTTAAACTTAATTTAACAAATAATCCAAGAATTGTGCAGTACATCTTAGTAAAATAGGTGGAAAAAGTCTAAATGAACTGTTTCAAAACTCCATGTGTGATAGAATGCAAAAGACCAGTGAATGCTTATAGGAAAAGGATAAATACATTCAAATGGTGAAAAGCACATTGATGAAAAACACTTAGTTCTTGGGTTATATGTATTTTTGTTTGCAGCTATCAGGAATTGTCTATGAGAAATGAGGCTCAAGGTGTATATAGTTGCTGCTCACACTATGTTTAGATACAGGTTTTTTTGAGCTGTCCATTTCAAAATGTTTATTCTTGCATAATGCCAATCTCAGTTACAAATCTGGCCTACATTAAATAATGTGGAGTGAACAAATAGCAAGTAAGTCCATCTTACCTTGGACTGTCAGAACATATCAGATGGTGTAACTCAAGACTTCTAAGCTTACATATTGGTTAGAGATTTACCAAATTTGTGAGAAATACAGATGTTGAAATCTCACAAATCAATCTGTCAGAACACAGAAGTACACGGTGTAAACTCTGCTGTCCCTAAGAACTGTGAGATGCAGGTACTGTGCTTTTTTTGCGTTTATTTTTTTGAATACCAGGCAGAGATGAGCTCCTAGAATTTATTTACCAGAATGGCTTCTAGTATAATTTGAATATAAAATATAGTCACTCTAGCTTTTACTATGAAGTGCATTGAATCAAGATGCTGGGGTTTGTTACGCCCATTTTTCTGGATACTGTGATTAATAGCTATCTATACAAAAAACAAAAAACAAGTAAGTTCTTGATGATTTTTTGTTTAATGATACATTATAAGAGTGTGAATTATTTTTGATGCATAGGATGCTAGTTCAGCTCGTGATAACTGAAACATTTTTCTAAATGCTAATGAGTTTATGTAATATGTGTACACAGTCTGTTCATCATTCCATACTTATCATTGCACAGGTGTGCTTCAGAGTCAGGAAAAGCAACAGTAAGAAACTAAGGATGCTTGGAATACTCTGGGATGTGGTTTTTTATCTTGAGCTGGGGATTTGCACTTGCAGCTTTTATTAGCATTAATTAATATTTGGCCTGATCCAAAATCCACTGAAGTCAATGAAAAGATGCTTGTTAGCTTCAGGGGGTTTGGGATTAGGTTCATAAATCCTTGTGCTCTGAGATAAGAATATATGCCCGACTAGAAGAGATAATCATTAATTTCTACTGTCAAAAAAGTGCTGAACTGCACTCTTACTAGAATAGATAGTATTGATCCACAAATCTCACTTAGGTTTTTCTGTTCCAGAAAAAGAGCTAAATGCTTAATTTCAATGTCAGCATGTAATAGTATATATCAAATAGAGCCTACCATTATGAGTGTACTGCAGAACATACGGGGGTGGGGGTGTCTATGAGCAATCATTTCCTTTTCTGTTGCAGTCAGTAGTTTTATTAAAGGGAAATATAATTTAAGTTTAAATTTCTTTGTACTAAATATGGTCTAGCGAGATCTTACTTTGGAGATATGGAATAGAAGAAAGAAAAAAATTATGCTATAGATTATGGAATTTGATTATGGTATCAATCACCAAGCTTACTTTAAAGTATAATAAGTAGGAGCTAAATCCACATTATTGTGATGTTCTCTTTGGCTATGTCTACACTAGAAAAAGGTAGGTCGACTTTGTTAAGTTGACTTAATAAGGTCGACTTTAAGTCGACTGAAAGTCGACCTTATTAAAGTTGTCTTAACAAAGTGGACTAAGTTGACTTAGCTTTAAATCGACTTAGTCCACTTTGTTAAGTCAACCTAATCACCCTTAATTCGAGTTAATAAAGTGGACTTAAGGGTTGCTCCACGTCTGCACCATACTTACGTCGACTTAAGGAGTCGACTTAAGGGTTAAGTTGACCTGATGAGTGGTAGTTATAAAGTCGACTTAAGCTTTCATTAAGTCGACTTAAGGAATTTCTTAAGATGACTTAATAAAAGCCTAGTGTGAACGTGGCTTAATTTAAGTCGACTTAAGCCGACTTAAATTGCCAGTGTAGACATAGCCTTTGATATGCATGTGAACTACACAACCCTATTGATATAGTAGGGTTGGGTTGATTATTTAATTGTATATAAAGACTAATGTAAAGTTAGATCCATTTGGAATTTTTCTTCCAAAATCATTGACAAATTGGGCCTACAGATAGGCTGAATGTTAATTTGACATTATACATGTTATAACACTACTGCTATGAAAGCACCATTGATGTCTATAAAGGCATTCATATTTAACTAGCAATGAATTCATTAATTATCTATCAAGAAGCCGAATCTATCAGATTGTTTACTGAACCAGTGAAGAAAAGTAAAGGCCCTATTCTATCTTCAATTGTCTGTTGTGCAGAGGAGTTTCAAAGTTTACTGAAAAAAACAGGGATTTTTTGCTTATGTTCTGCACACTGGAAGGCAGCATTTTTGGTCATGGTCCACATCTCATTGCAGTTCTTCGTGAGGCATGACATGGAGTGAATGGAGCAGAGATTCTCCCCCAAACAGAAGAATTCTCCCAACTATAGTAAAGTCATCATGTGAAAAATATACAGTTTAAAGTATAGTTCTACTTTGAAAAATGACAGTATAAATGGCTCCTCTTTACACAGTATATGTGTTGCTGGAGTGTATTCAGAGATGCATCTGCTCAGTTTACTGACAAAAATGTGTTGAGTTTTTTAAGTTTATTGAGGCTAGCCCTACAGAACCAATGCTGTCAATGATGAATGAACTGAAGTCTATTACCCATTATGTCTCAACAGATGTGTTAGCTAAATTCTAATGAGCTCTTCCTTTACAAATCTATTGAAGGTTATGGGATTTTACAGACATAACTAGAGGTTTAATATGCTTAGTATTTATTTCAGGTGATAAGGCATGAGAAAGAATGAATCCAGTATGACTTTCAGAGCCTAATCTGAGTCTGCAGGGCTGACCTTGAGAAAACTCACCTTTCTGCTTGTAAATCAAGCACATATTATATATTCAAGTCCTGTGAGGTGCTAAGATCCTCCTGAGAGGTGCTTTGCAAAACTGGATCATGGGACACAATAAATATGTAAACCTGTTTTCACAGTCACTTTTCAGAGTAGAATTGAATCAAGTAAAATTAACAATGGTTATCTGTAACCATGTGCTAGTTATCTGCCTCCTTTAGGTTATGTTCCTTAATGACAGACCTATCAAAAATTACTCTCAAAAAGCCAGGAAGTTCCACTAAAATGATACAAATACTTATATGTAGAATAAGACCAGAGGAAAATATACACTTTACATGCAACTTCCACAACACACACTGTCTAGGTTATGTGCTGATTAGATGCTATCAAGGAATCATCATTAAGTTCTTTCTTATTTGTGTGTATTTTTTTAATCTCTATTATTATTACAATACCATATATAAAGTTACTATTTGTATGGATACTTACTAGGTTTATCACACTGTCAGTGCTTAATAAATAAATGTTGGTTATTTTATGTAAAAAAAATAAAGATAAGGTCAGATAAAGATTTTTCCTTGATTCAGCTAATAGCACATTTTATATAGGAGCACAAGACGTTATAGTGTTTGTATAGGTCTCATCACCATAGTATCGGAGCATCTTTGGAGCTTAAGTCAGGGGTATCTCTGGGGAAAAGGAAGTGTCTGGGGAAAAGGAAAAGGAAAAGTCACAGATAACTGTGAATCCCTATCTGCAGAACATATTTTTATAAAACTCCCATTGAAGTTAACAGGATTTAGGCCTGCAAGACTGGCCCCCATATGTTGATGTTCAGATAACTGCATGAAAATCTAAACTAATCTCCCTGAAGATGAGTCTGCACAATTAATATACCAAAAAGAAGAAAAGGTCCAAATTTCTTTTCTCTTACTCATCCAGGTAGTTTCATTAAAGCGTATGAGAAAAGATTTGGCCCAGTGTCTTTCACACCTTTTCCTCCCCTCCTGTATGTGTAACAAGCTGGGCAGTTATTCTTCAATGCTCATTTATAGCATGTTTGCTGCTTTTCTAAAGATCTCCTTCAATGGCCGAATAAGGAGGATACTAAAATCTGGAGTCATTGTCTGCATTTCTCTTTATAGTCAGCTATTTTTCAAAGAAAACTCGAGTTAAATATGGAATCCTTTACATAAGTACAACTCACTGTTAAAAAATACAATATTGATATTGAGTTAAGCAGGTTGATTTGATCTTCTGGATCTTAAAATAGCAGTGAGCTCATCTCTTAGCAACTGAGCTAAAGACTGGTACTTAAGCTTTTTAAAAAAATCTAGAGATATTTAAACAGACTGAATTATCTGCATTACAGGTTTTTAAAGCTAACAAATCTAGATTTTTTTTTTGTATAGACAGTACTGTATACTATTACACTACATATCTTGTGGGATAGTAACGAACCTTTTAGAATGAAGTGTCTCTGTGACTCAGGACTAGAAAGACCTGTTTTAAAGATGATGCACACCATCACTGGCCAAAATTCTGCGTCTCTGAACTGCACTGACATTCTCTTATCTGCAGTGCAGAGGTAATAGAAAGAATTAATGGTTGCGGTGTAGTGGGCTAATGAAAAGTCACAGATGTGTGCTTTAATGAGATGCTGATAAGGAGGCAGCTTAAAAAACAAGGATGGCTGGGTATGTGGAAGGGGAAGTAAGTTAAGAGGGCAGAAACATGTGGACATTGGAGAGCTAGAAACCAAATGAAGACATTTTAAAAATTGTACTGCAATCTTCATTGAATATTACAAGTGCAGAACGTGCAATAGGGACTTGATGGATCAGAGAACAAAAGTGAAAAGGGGGAGGGGGGCGAGTTTTGCCAGTACATGATTCACACATAACAAGATATTTAAATTGACTGCAGCGTACTTTCCAATGTTGTAAACCCAGGTTCTGGGAAATGAAAGAAGAGATGGAATCAGAGATTTTACCAACAGTTCAGATAGATGTTTGACATTGCAAGAAAGAAATATGGGGGAAGCCTGTTACGCATGCTGTATTTAAATTCTTCCTTGTAGAAATAAAGATTATTTTTGTAAAGTGTGTTAACTTTTTTAAGCAATCATTAAATTATGAAAATTCATATGCTTTCCATTGTAATATGCTGTATTTTAACCAGGTTGCTGTTGAAGAAATGTTGTTGAAAGTGCAGTTATTTCATTAAACATACTGAGAGAAAATGTCTTCTGTTTTTTCTTGTTCAAAATTCTCTATTAACTGATAATTGAGAAGACTCTGTAGGTTATGAAACATTTGGGAACATGAGTTGTACTTTATCTTGACTCTTGGTAGCGTGGGTGTGTGTGTGTGTGTGTGTGTGTGTGTGTGTGTGTGTGTGAGAGAGAGAGAGAGAGAGAGAGAGACATAGGGTGATCTTAGACTTTATCTGAACTTATAAGATCATATTCATATGAAAAGGAAATATTATAAATCTCAGGAATTTGTATGCAGCAAAACAAAATGAGTCTAAAGTTATGCTTTTCCTTTGAGTAGCGTCCTGTGGGTAATCCAGTTCAGAGGCACCTGCGTTCTATACCTTTGAACGGAGATTTTTGGGTGCAGTGTTCACTCTTCCCGTGCATATGCCCCACACATGGGCTGCACTGGCAAACCATCTTCAGTTCTTTTGCACCTGCCTTTGGCCCCAGACAGAGTCTCCTGAGTGCCTGTTTTCTAATATTTAGCTCTTTCTCAGATAGCTCCCTTATATTACTTACCTTACAGTGTTATAGTTCTTGGAATAATTGTTCCCTTTTCCTTTTCTTTTCTTAAAAAACAAAACAAGCCCCTGCCCCATTTATTCATGGAAATAGTTTATATAGTTAGGAGATTCCCCCCTTAGTGGTTAAATTTTCATTGGTTTTGCTTGGGAATGCCAGGCTCCCCAGAAATGAAGAGTTGCCTCTCCTATCATGGTGACAAGTTCCAAAGGGGGAGCTGTATTAGTCTAGTTCAGCAAAACAACCAAGGAGTCTGGCGGCACTTTTAAAGACTAAAAAAATTATATCTTGCATGAGCTTTTGTGGGAGAAAATCCCACTTTATCAGACACTTAAAGATCCAAGCATCTGATGAAGTGGAATTTTCTTCCACAAAAGCTCATGCGATAAATAAATGTTAGTCTTTAAAAGTGTGACCAGACTTCTTGTTTGCTCTCCTATCATGAGGCTATTATGATTCATGATAGTGCCTCCATGGTCTCTGGTATACTCATATCCCCAGTAAGTGCAAATGTGCGCTTTCTTCAAGGGAAGATCCTAAAATAATAGAGAAATTAAGCTTAAATGCGTAATGATGGAGCAAGCTTTACGTCCAACTTCAGATCCAGGATTGGAGGAGCCCTCCTGTCCATAGAGCTCCCAGAACAACTAGGGCCCCATCCTCACTGACATCTCAGTTACTACTAGACATGTAGGCATTATTACAACACAGACTACACCTATGGCACCAATGTCTACTCATCTATATCTGCCTCTAAAGCAGCAGGAGATAAGAAGTAAATCTCCAAGAAGCGCTGAGTCACTGCCTCACAAGAAGGCTACAGAGAGCTCAGCTCCCAAGGTGAGTTCTGTGCAAGCTCCAAGTGAGGCTGGTACCTCAAGAAAGGAGGAGGAGTCAGTCATTCAAGACAGACTTGGTACGGAGTTTGGGTACCCATACACAGAGTGGCAGAGACAGGGCTGAAAAGACCATGCCCATCCCTGAATAACACTTGGTACTGATAACAAGAAATAAATAACCAAAAGAACTGCTCACCTACCTACGATACTGAGGGAATCCCATACCATGTGCTCAGTACCAGCTACATCAGTACCAAAGTTATCCTCCACAGATTTCCTACTCTTGTTACCACAAGAGTTTAGTTGCCCTAAGGATCTGATTATATCTCCTGAGCCAGAGTTTTCTCTGTTAATGAAGGCTGGGGATTTATCATTGTCAAGCCTCTGGGTTACAGACTTCTCTATCAACTAGAGCAGCACACTCACCCTCATCTATTCTCCAAGCTCAATAGCTATTTCGCTCCTTAGAGTATATGGAAGAGGACTCATCAGGCTCTCCAATTTTAGTAGAGGGTTCCTTTACCTAATCTAGGACATAACAATCTCCCTCTTGTACTTGATGTATTACAGAAGGGTAGACCTCAGATGGCACCCACCTGGCAGAAACACCAATAGCTTCCTCCATCAGTGCCATTTGGGTCCCTCAATTGCCTTGCTGTGATTCATGGTCATGTTATCACCAACAATTTACAACAAAGTCCAAGCAATGCTGAAGGGAACAGAAAAGAGCCCATGCTCCTCAACCCCCTTTACCACCAACTATGCCTAAAAAAGGGACCTTTGAGGAGTAAAAGGGAAAGGCCTATAAGGAAGTGGCACCTCTTACTCATATTTCCTCCTCATCACTTGATGAAACTGTCATGACTCCACCATCTTCTATGGCAGATGACTTCAGGCATTTTCAGAAACTGAAGATGTGAATTGCTGACATGCTGTAGACTTCCTTAGTGGAAGGTCTGGAATCCCATCAGAAACTCCTAGCTATTTTACACACTTCAACATCTATGAAGATTGCCATTCCAGTAAAAGATGCTCTTATGGAGCCCACTAAGGGAGTTTGGCAAACCCCCTCTACCTTACCAGCTACCTGCCAGACAACAGGTAAAAAGTATTATGTTCCAGCTAGGGAATTGAAGTTCTGAGGAGTGAAGGCTGTTAATGAAGGAGGCATACAAAATTATTCAGTCCACCCCATACAGTAAGGACCACAAGAGGCTCAGTCTTGTTGGTTGCAAATCCTGTGCTTCAGCCACACTTCAGTTCAGGATAGCAAACCTCCAGCTTACTCATGGCCATAGAAATATTTAAATTATAACAAATTCAAATCTTTTATTGACCATCTCCCAGAAGAGCATTGGGACTAGTTTAAATCTATTATACAAGAATTTCAGCACCTGGCAAAAGATACTGCTCCAGGCCTCCTTGGATGCCGCATATACTGCAGCCCAGTCTACCTCCACTTCAGTGGCCATGAGAATAGAGTCTTGGCTACAGCTTCTGAGCTTTCCAAAAGACGTTCAGAGTACTGCCAAAGAGCTCCCCTTTGATAGGTGCAAGTTCTTTGTGGGCTCGATGGGTACAAGTCTCCACACTTCAAAGAACTCAAGAGCCACACTGTGATCCCTAGAGGTCTATACTCTTATAAATAAAAGGAGATTTATTAGGTCTTAGATGGCACAAAGAGCTTGCTCAGCTCTGAATTCAATATATTATAGAACCTCTGACCTCCCACAACCCAAGAGACCAGCATACTCAAAAAGAACCATTTTTCAGCTACACTGTCTAAAACATCCCTGTCCTCCACTCTGTAGTTGTGATTGTCTGGCTGAGTTTCCACCATCCAACTGACAAGGATTTACAGCTGCAACATCTTACTTTCTTCCATCCTTTTGGATGCTGCCTCTCCTCCATGATGCATGGGAGCATATAACATTGGGCAAATGGGTATTAGAAGCCATAACATCAGATTACACATTTCAAATCTATCCCTCCTACCCATTCCCCTTCCCCATCCCTCTTCACAATCAATTGCTAGAGCAAGAAGTGTTCTCTCTTCTACACATAGGAGTAATAGAACCAGTTCCTACACAGGAACTTTGGGGCTGCAGCCACAGGCCCCCAGCTAACAGGGGGGCCCCACCGCAGTACAAATATCTGGCCCTGGCCTGAGTGCTGCTGGCACACCAGCCAGGCCAGTCTGGTGAGCACCCGCCCCCGCTTTAGGCCAGAGCCTGGGGCTGCAGCCCCTAAAGCCCCTACCTTAATCTGGCCCTGACCAGCTCCCAAACTGCGAAGGATTTTATTTTTCCTGAAGCAGTTCTTGGTTGCTAAGCAGACTCTTTGGGTAACTATGTGGGCATTAGGCCTCTGCAAAATTTCTCGGATCTGTTTCACCAAAATGTCACAGGGTAGCAAATCCATTCCACTGATTACACACAAGATATCCATTAATTCATTTGCTATGGTGGATTGAAATAAATTTTTAAAAAATAAGGTGATTTTCTATTAGTTTTGCTTAGTGCGTGGACCAGCCCAGGGGTGGGGCGGGAGTGCCCTGGACAGTGGCCTCTGGCCCCAGGGCCCTGCCCCCCCTCACTGCCAGCTGGGGTCCCCCCAGCACCGAATGCTGGCCTGCCAGGCCACTCCAGGGTTGGCGTGCCCGAGCACTGCCCCTCCAGTCCCCAGATTGGCAGCTGCTGTGGTGGGTGGGACCCAGGGCATGAAAGTGGGCAGCTTAGGGGCCTTTAATCCAACCCTGGAGCTGGTTGTTGTGACTGTCATCATAAGGAAAAGGAGAGCTGCAATCATGTGAGGTAAGTGTACTGTAGTGGTGCAGTGGCTCCACTATGGGCAGGAAGGGGTTAACGGGCTGGAGAGGGGCAGCCAATCAGCTGCAGAGGGCTCCTGAACCAATCAGAGGGCGGGAGCCAGAATAAAGCCAGGAGGAGGAGGGCTGAAAGTTCAGTCTGCCTGTGGGGCTGTAAAAAGAAGGTCTCTCTTGGGCTGACAGGTTGCAGGGCCGGGACTCTGGAGAGCTCTAAGCACAGAGCAGCAGCAGGAGCCCAGAGAATCTGACAGTGGCAAGCGGCTGGAGCAGAAGTCTGAAGGCCGGGGGCAGACAATGGCTGGATCCAGGCCGCAGAGAGAGATGTGACTGGGGGCTGCAGGGAAGTAGCCCAGGAAGTTGATGCCCATGAAGTGGAGAAACTGGAGGGAACTAGAAGGCCTCACTGGAGGCACATAGGGTCCCTGGGCCAGGGTCTGGTGTAGAGGGTGGGCCCAGGTCTCTCTCTGCTCCCCCAGCGTGCCAGGAGTGGTGTGGTTGGCAGGAGGGGTGCATAAGCTCGCTGGCCCTAGACTGTTTTAACTGTGAGCTGAGCCAGAGTGAGCTGGACTATGACCACGGGAAAGTGGTCGGTGGACTAGGCCTGGCCACTGATGCAAAGTGGGCCAAGGGACCTAGTTGTACCCTGGAAGGGGTGGACTACGGTTCTCGGCTGGAGGACCGAGTTCCCAGAAGAGGACTTGGGGACTGAGTCCGGCGTGTGAGAGCAGAGCGCGAGCTACCAACAGGGGGGACCATTTGAGCAATTCCCCAACAACACCACCAGGAGGCACCCTGTGGGTGAGCCCCATGTATCTTGGTCACCTAAGTATGGATTTATTTTTCAACCCACTAATTGTACCACTATCTGAACGTCTCATGTCTCAGCAATGTTCTTTGATTGGTCTTTGCTCCCCAGGTGCTCCCAGCACTCAAAACCTGGTGAATTCTTTCCTCCAGAAGGCTGAGTATCTTGTGAGTCCAAAAGCAAGTGCCCTGAGGTAGCTGCAGAGCCTGAATGGCTGTTCATTGCACTGTTCAGCCATTGCCTGTTCAGCCAGACCAGAAAACTTTTATATGCTTCAGTGAATTAGTTTCGTTCCTGAGTCCCAACAGCTCTACCAGTGCGTCTCTGAACCCAGCAATCACATTCCCAGCACCACTGCCCACCGAGCACACCCACAATCACCCTGGACCAACATTTAGTCTCAGCTCCCGCTGAGGAGATGAGGGGGATGGTTGTCTGACTATACTGGGGGTTTTGGGGAATGGCTGTTTGGGCATATTGAGGAAGAAGCACATCAGCAGCGGCCTGTGCCCCAACCAGTCAGCTTCTGAGGATGTTCCAGCAGCAGAATCATGGCATGCCAGGAGAACTGGAGGTGTGGTGGAGGGTAAAGAGCCATGCCCCTGCCTTTTTAAATAAGGAGCTATGATCATCCTTTTGAGAACTTGAGCTTGACAAGGCTGCAATGAAGGGGTGTGGATGGGGAACCAGTCCCCCTCCCCCACTGACTCCTCACCAGATCTAGGTGGTATAATAGTAGAACCCCTTCCCACCTGACATGATGGGTGGGTGGCCAAGACAAATTTGAGTGAATGGCATTGTGGCTTGGCTCCTGGTATATCAATGCCCCTCAAATTTGGCTTATTTTGATTGCTTGCCCACCAGTCCTTTCAGCATGCATGCCACCAGCCAAGAGGCTAAAATGACCTGAGGTCTAACTGGCTGAGGTTGGACTCATCTATATGTTGCTTCCTCCTTGAGACTAAAGGATTCCTCTCTCACACATGCTTCCATGACAAGGCAACAAGAGGCTGTATGTGGAGAGAAGAAAAAATACCATCCTCCTCATTTTCTGTATTTAAAAGTTAGTCTCTCACTTATTCGTAATGGAGAAGAAAGCTATGACTACCCCCACCCCCAACACCTACCTCCTTAAACCTACCTACTTCCTGGTTCTAAATATTCAGTATCTTCCTGGCTAGGAATACATTTCCCCCCTCTCTTTTTCTGTAGTTTGTATTGTCATTTGGGAAATATAAATCTGACTTGCGCTTTACCTTACTTTGCATCATCTTGACATTTGCACAGTGAATGCAAAGATAGGAAGTCTTAGCCAACTACCTATTAGGACACAGTGACAAGATTTCTGAACTAGTCTTATAACTTGGTTCTGAAAGGTTTATCTCTTTGGTATTGGGAGGTGCCCTGTCCAGTGTGATATAAAATTCAGTGCAATTTAATGCAAAGGGGAGACTGACATGGCCCTCCTATAAAACGTGTCTTGTACAGAGCCATCACAAAATATCCCACATGGTTTCATCTGGTTATATCTTCAAAGTGAGAAACTTGCATTTCCTGGGGAATATTCTGTAAATTTTATAAATACGATTGTTTTTGTTGTCTATAACTATTCATTGCCCATAAGGGGGCAATATGTGTCAAGAAGAACAGAATTGTTGGGTCTCACAGAACAGGACACAAAATAAAGTGTATAATGGGGCTTCACTTACTGAACAGTTTGTTTCCTTTAGTACAAGAAGGGAAAATAAGGACTCCCCCACACTCCATATCTAATACGGTGTTTCTAAAATCAACATTGTGCTGTATGGCAGTCTAGTGCCGCTTTCATTTTCCTGTATGCACCAACACAGTTTTGGATTATGAATCATGGGTCTTTATATGGCTGTTATTGTCAAACAGTGGGTGAGAGAAAAATAATTGTGCAGAAATAAAGAATAAAAAGTCTCCTTTCTGCTACGTGCCATTGTCATTTTGGATCTGTGAGGAAGTTGGCAAGTTGTGATATGAAGAATCTTATATAGACAGTTATATAGTTCAGGGCTAGCAACAGGAAAAAAAACCAGATAGGTAACAAGTTAATGAGAATACAGAATGCATATCTTGCCACATGTATCAAATGGGAAACATAGACTAGAATACAGAAAACTTATGCTGTCTTCCTGAATTTTGGGTCTAGCTGAGGTGTGCTCAGTACAGGACTTGAACAAGCAGGAAATAGGAGCTGTACGACCCTCCCTAAGCAAGTTCTCAGTTCTGGAGCTGATTTGGTATTGTGGCCAGATGCCCATAGTAACAAGCATCTGCTCTAGCAGTCAGGGCTAGCCAGAGAGCTGCCATGCTCTAGCTACATGCTATTTCTACTGGCTGCACCAGGGACTGAGTACATGAGTGCATGTAGCTATATTGTCTCTGTGTAACCCAAGGGTTCCACCTACATCAGATTTGTGAGCTTCATAGCATTTTTGGTGCAAAAGCACAATGGTTGTGTCTATACTACAAAAAGTTAGGTCGACTTTAGTGTATTTAGCAGACTCAGGACTTAAAGTGTGCTGGCTCTGGGGAAATGTTCACATTAATAGTACACGGTGTGACTCAGGAGGGAGCCATCAGTGAGATTGGTCTCAAGCACACACATCAGTTCAAAGCTCACCAGTCTTGGTAGAAATAGGTTTAATGTTCTTGCCACGTGTTGCTCCTTGAAAGGGAAATTGTCAGAGGTTTTTTTTTTTAGCCCCTTTCCTTCCCCCAAATGATTGTGTCCATGACACCTGTGTTACTTCAAGTCCTCTGTGAACCAATCAGACTGGTCACCTTTATACTGGGGGAAATGAAAAGAAATGTGTTCATTTCAGTTCCATTCCAAACAAGGGGGAAAATACTATTTATCAAAAGAGGACACAGAACACATGGTTCCAGACACGGACTTAAGTCTATCTGCACAGATACAATTGATAAATGGAGTCGAAATAAGTAGGAGAATCTCTCCCTTGACCAGCTCTTCTGCACAACCATTCTCCTCTCACTGGCATCAGTTTAACACCACTGTAACTCTGGTGATGGCAGTGGAGTTACTAGTGATTTACACCAGTGAAAGTGACAGGAAATTCAAGTCCCTTATGCTTAAGCTCCCAGGAGGGCACTGGAAACAGTGGGCAGTAAAATAACATTAAAAACTATAAAAGTGAACTACACAGTGTACTATTAATGTGAACATTTCCCTAGAGCCAGCAGACTCAGGAGGGAGCCATCAGTGAGATTCCCAGGGGCTAGATGTACTTTTACAGCCTTTAAAGAAATCTGCTTCCATTTAAGAATCACCTGTGTGTGTTCCATGACTTTCACCATTTACCAGTTTTAATTACAGGAATGAAAGGGACCTTTGTGCAGGAAAAAAACAAATGCTCCAAAACTGTATTTTAAGATGTTATCACAAAATATTTCCATATACTATAAAAGTTTCTATGCTGTACACTAATTTGGTCCTGTCCCACAATATGTTACATTAGTCTGATGAAAGACCATTTCTGTATTTTATAGTTAAATAAAAATGTAACACTTGAATGTGAAATATACTGTAGGTTTATTAGAACATTTTGATTTATGGGAACAGGCCACCTGCTGCTTATGATCCTTAATTCACTTGGCTAATAATCTCCTCTCCACTAGGACTAATTTTAGTTGCCACTTGTAACTAGTAAAGTTTTCAGCCTCTTCCTCCCTTGGTGTAACTCTTCCAGCCTCTCTGCACCACATTTTGTATTCATACGTCTAAGGCTTATATATAGCTCCATCTAAAAAATGGTCACTAGCGAAGGAGTTACATACACAGGTATCAATTGAGAATAAATAGATTATTAATGCCCCTCTGAGCACTGAGTCACTCAGAATCACTTCCCACACATCTTTGGCTGAGTCAACCAGTGAGGACTGAAATGGTGTTATAGACAAGAATGAAGAAGATTCAAAGAGGATAATGGTGCTGCAAAGACCCAAACAGAAGAATGATTCAGAGAGGAAGCTAAAAGAAGAAAAACAAACACAGGAAATAAAAAGATATGCAAAATGGGGGGGGGGGAACTCCCCAAACATCCAAAAGTGGAAAAACAAGGTGTTCAAGGAGCAGAGAGAGGCAAATGAAAGGAGATGAGTGCACAAAGAAAGAGAAGACATTGAAAGTGAGACATAGTAGCTGATGAGAAAATGAGATCATTGCAGCAAAGCCAAAAAGGAAAAAAGAAAAACCAATACAGGTAGGAGATGGACACAATTTGGATAAAACTGCCTGGCAACCTTAGCCTTGGTCTCTGTCTTTCCACTCATATAAACACGCACACCCATGTTAGCATCCATACAAATGTTAGCATCCATATTTGTTGAGAGCAAAAATCAGCCATCAAAATATAAAGTATGACATTTTACATGTATGATGGAGTTTAAATTGAGATGAAGAAATAGATTCTGAAGTTTTGTAGGAGACCCAGACACATTTTAGACATTTGAAAGTACAGTACCTGGGTAATTTTATAATTGGCTCCAGATGGTAATGCTGAGTCACTGTCGTGTGAATACTTGCTGCACCCCTGCTTCTTCACACAAAACTCTTCTATCTTCATTCAGTCCCTGGGGAGTGGAGAAGACTCACCAAGGTTACCAGATGTCTCAGTTTTATAGGGACAGCCCCAATATTTGCAGAATTGTCTTATAGAGGCACCTATTTCCCCCACCCTATCCTGATTTTTCACACTTCTTATATCCTTACTCTCACCACTCTAGGGAGCTAGCACAACACACTAGGTTCGTCAGCGCCACCTTGGCAGACCGTTCATCATAACAAAAGACACAAACAGGAAATACCACCCAGTGGTTGGAAAGAAGATCATTAGATAGCGAGATCCAATCTGGTCTAATGAGTAAACAATGGGACAGAATGAGGCTGAAAATCCCAGTGTCAGATCATGACTAGATCCAGGTTCGATAAAACCTTTGTTCTTCATGATTTCATTTCAGCTGTCACTTGATCTGCAGGTGCTTAACTGAACTGACAGTGGATAACTGTTATTTCATTCTGATGTCCCCATGATACTCTATTCACAGCAAACCCAGGCCTATGGAAAAAAACGAGAGGTGGACAAGCCAGTTTATTTCTTTCTCTGCTCAAATGCATGTAAAATTCAAAATGTCTCAAACCACTGCCCAGGTGATTGCTATGGTTCTCTGATGATCTGTTACAGGCTATGTGGGAAGGAAGAAAACCTGAGCTGGTACTGACTCAACCTGAAATAATTTCTACAAACCTACCCCACTGCTGTGAAGGTATTAAAGGGAGGCAGCAAAGTCATACAGCCAAAAATTTTCTGTAGCATAAGTCACTTCATAAATCCAGACTTCCTTCTCCATCTCACAGTACAGTATTTTCTACTTCCAGGATTTATCAAATTATTTCATAAAGAAAATCATCTACATCAGAAATAACCTCATAGGATACCAAAGACAGCAAGCTGAAAGCAAGACCAGAAATCTAATTTCCAGGAATTCAGCCTTTTTGCCCCAGAAGCACTTATGGAAACACTGACCACGGCACCGCATGTGGCTACTGGGCAGTAAAAGTTAGGAGAACACCTGAGACCCCACTAGCAACTGTCAGCACCTTTTTGACGAGGAGACTCTGTAGACTCATAATCTGCATCTACACTACATTTTCCTTAAATTTTCCTTAAGGAAAATTAAAGTCGACTTTATAAAACCTAGTTTTACATCAACTTATTAAGTCGACTTAGCCAGTGTTGTCACAGATGAGCCCTAAGTTGACTTTAAGTCGACTTAAAAGGGCTTCAGGGCTCCCCCACTGCCCTCCCTGCCAGGGTGTCTGGCACAGGCAGAGCCTGGTGTGCGCCTCACAGGGCAAGACAGAGCCCTGCCCACCCTGCTCCTATGCCCTGCCAGTGTCCCTGTCCTGCTCAGCCCCCATTGTACCCAGGTACAATGGGGCAAATGCTGAACCCCCTGGCACTTGGCAAGGGGTGCCCCCCCCTGCCACTGTGGACCAGTCCCTGGTTCACCTAGCCCCTAGAAGTTGACTTAAGCATCCAGTGTGGACACACTAAGTCGATTTGGCAGGGTCCCCTTTAAATCGACTTAATTTTTGAGTGTAGACATTCTAAGTCGACTTTGTTAATTCAACTTATCAAAGTCGACTTATTTGGCCAAGTGTAGACATAGGCATAGACTCTAAGGTCAGAAGGGACCAGTATGATCATCTAGTCTGACCTCCTGCACAATGCAGGCCTCAAAACCTCACCCCACAGCCCCTCCCTTAGCCCCCAGCAATAAGCCTCCAACCTATGACTGAGTTATTTTATCTCCTCAAATCATGATTTAAGGACTTTAAGATACAGAGAATTTACCGGTAGGTGAGCCATGCCCCATGCTACAGAGGAAGCCGAAAAAAACCCAGAGTCCTAGCCAATCTGCCCTGGGGGAAAATTCCTTCCCGAACCCAAATATGGCGATCAGTTAAACCCTGAGCATGTGGGCAAGTCTCAACAACCAGTCACCCAAGAAACAACTCTTCGTAATAACTCAGAACCACCCCAACTTCTTAGGCCACATGCATATCTACCACCAGTAGCCAAAGATCAATCAGTTTCCAAAATAGGCTATCCCATCATCCCATCCTCTCCATAACCTTATCAAACTCAGTTTTGAAAGCAGTTATGGTTTTTGCCCCCACAGCTCCCCTTGAAAGTCTATTTCAGAACTTTACTCCTCCAATGGTTAGAAACCTGTGTCTAATTTCAAGCCTAAATTTCCTGTTGGGCACTTTATATCCATTTGTTCTAGTGTCCACATTGGTGCTGTACTCAAATAATTCCTCTTCCTCCCTGATATTTATCCCTCTGTTGTATTTACTGAGACCAATCATATCGCCCCTCAACCGTCTTTTGGTTAGGCTAAATAAACCAAGCTCTTTGGCTATGTCTACACTAGAAAAGTTAAGTCGACTTTATTAAGTCAACCTTATTAAGTCGACTTAATAAAGTTGATTTAACTTTTCTATTGTAGACATAGCCCCCCTTTTGACCTTATTAAGTCGACTTAACAATTTAACTTAATGAGGTTGATTTAGGCGCTAATCCCCATCCACACTGGCTTAAGTCGACCTAATAAGGTCGACTTAAGCGTTAAGTTGACCTAAAATGAGATGTTATTAAGTCGACTTAACTTTTCCTTAAGTCCACTTAAGGAAATGCTTAAGTTGACTTAAGGAAAGCCCAATGTGGACACGGAGTAGTTTAAGTCAACTTAAGCCTTCTTAAAACGACTTAATTTGTAAGTGTAGATGCACGCATCCTTTGAGTCTCATCTCATAGGGCAAGTTTTCCACTCCAGGGACCATCCTCGTAGCCCTTCTCTGTACTGTTCCAATTTGAATTCATCCTTTTGAAATATGGGGGCACAGAACTGCATGCAATATTCTAGATGGGGTCTCTCCAGTGCCTTGTACAGCAACACTAACACCTCCCTGGCTCTGCTTGAAATACCTCTCCTGATACATCCTAGAACTGCATTAGCTTTTTTCATGGCCACATCGCATTGATGCCTCATAGTCATCCTGTGATCAACCAGTATTCCCAGATCCTTCTCCTCCTCAGTCCTTTCCAGCTGATGGTCCCCAACTTATAGGAAAAATTCTTATTTGTCCCTAAATGCATGACCTTGCACTTCCCATTATTAAATTTCATCCTATTCCTGATACTCTCATTTACAAGGTCATCCAGATCTTTTTGTATGATATCCTGATCCTTCTCTGTATTGGCAATACCTCCCAACTTAGTGTCATAGGCACACTTTATTAGCACATTCCCATTTTTTGTGCTAAGGTCAGCAACAAAAAGGTTAAATAAGATCGGTCCCAAGACTGATCCCTGAGGGACTCCACTGGTAACCTCTCTCCAGCTTGACAATTCATCCTTCAGTATGACCCACTGCAGCCTCCCCTTTGACCAGTTCCTTATCCACCTTTCTATATTCATATTAATCCCCATCTTCTGTAACTTATCTAATAATTCCGTGTGGAACTGTATGAAATGCGTTGCTGAAATCTAAGTAAATTAAGTCCACCGCATTCCCTTTTTCTAAAAAATCTGTTAGCCTCTCAAAAAAGGAGATCAGGTTGGTCTAGAACGATCTACCTTTTGTAAAGCCATGTTGTATTTTATCCCAGTTACCGTTATCCTCAATATCCTTAAGTACTTTCTCCTTCAACATTTTCTCCAAGACCTTGCATATTACCGAGGTCAAACTAATAGGCCTGTAGTTACCCGGATCATTTTTATTCCCTTTCTTGAAAATAGGAACTACATTAGCGATTCTCCAGTCATATGGTACAACCCCTGAGTTTACAGATTCATTAAAAATCTTTGCTAATGGTCTGGCAATTTCATGAGCCAGTTCCTTTAATAT
The DNA here is from genome assembly GCA_007922175.1 of Pelusios castaneus. NCBI lineage: Eukaryota > Metazoa > Chordata > Testudines > Pelomedusidae > Pelusios > Pelusios castaneus. The sequence goes on from ML685768.1 coordinate 5,513,317, forward strand.
CCTCGGATAGAGATTATACAGGCCCCTGATTTAGTCCCATCCAGCAGCTCAAGTTTGGCTTTTACCTCAGGTATGGTAATTTCCACTTTCATGACCTCATTCCCATTAGCTACCCTACCTCTATCCCCCAGCTCGTTTTCACTCTCATTAAAAACAGATACAAAGTACAAAGTACTGCCTAGATTATCCTTGACCTCCACCCCATCCTCAGTTTTTAACAGTCCCACTTCTTTCTTTGTTTTCTTCCTATTTATATGGCTAAAGAACCTTTTACTATTGGTTTTAATTCCCTTCACAAGGTCCAGCTCTGCTTGACTTTTTGCCTTCCTCACTGGATCTCTACATGTTCTGACCTCCAAAAGGTAGCTTTTCTTGCTGATCCCTCCCCTTTTCCACTCCTTGTAGGCTCTGTGCTTCCTCCTAATCACCTTTCCAAGATGCTTATACATCCAGCTTGGTCTACAGCTCTTGCCTATCGTTTTTTTCCCCTTCCTCGGAATGTAGGCTTCAGATAGTTCCTGCAACTTTGATCTGAAGCAATTACAAGCCTCTTCTACCTTTACATTCTTGAGTTCTTCAGTCCAGGCCACTTCCCCAACTAATTAATTAATTAATTCCCTTAATTTTCTAAAGTTAGCCCTTTTAAAGTCAAAGATCCAGGTAACAGATTTTTTTTTAACCTACTCTAAAAGACAGAAGGACCTGTACAGACATTTCCTGCTGGCTATCTTAGTTTCATAATGGTTGTGGATGTGTACTGGGGTTGCTAACCTGTGATCTCATTTGTTCTTTCAGCCTCTCTTTGACTGGTTGATATAGAATCTTTGGTGGACATCTTTCTTAACCTTTCAAGACCCAAATGAGGCAGTCAATTCAGTAAGGCAAGCACGGAATGCATTTCTTTAATGTACCTGACATAGTCTGTAACCTCAATTTCATGATTCAATATATCTGATGAGGAGGAGGAGGAGGATTGATTATGATGAAACAATGCAGTAATAAAAGTGATTTAACCCTGTGATGGATACATTCCTGTTTTCACTATTGTAATAATTTTTGTACAAAATAGCCTTGTAAGGAATCATTTGAAAACTAATCAATAATATTGATCAATAATATTGTAGTGAAATGTATGTGGCAACATTTTATGTAAAATTATCAACATAAGCTGAAATCATGAATGAAATGTGTTTATCAAACAAGGCTGCAAAGTGGGTAAACCTGTTTTTCAAAGCCAAAGAACAAGTTAATGCCCCTAGCCAGGTGTCATCAAACCTGATCAAATGGCCATTCTTTAGCAATGAAGCCTGGCAGGAACAAACAGAGTTGGGTCTCAGCTAACTCCATATCACCTTGATCTCAGCTCAAAAGAACTATATGTAGAAGTCAGTTCCAGGAAAATGCATTTTAAAGGGTGACAGACCCAAACCAAATGGGCAATCCACCACCTCTCCACCCCTGAGTTCTCTCTCCCTATTCCATCCTCTTTTCCATATAAGAACACAAAAGAAACAGCCTATGGGCTTTGGGATCAGATCCTTGCCTGAGAGTTTGCTCAGCCTGTACTGAAAACATGTGATAAGAACTTCACCTTGACCCAAGTCTAGTTTGTTAAGTTTAGAAAGAGTTTTTACCTTTATTTTTCTTGTAATCACTTCTGACTTTAATACCTCATTATTTGTCCTCACTTAAAATCTATCTCCTTAAAGTTAAACTTGTTTTATTTTTAATTAAAACTAATCCAATATTGTTTAAGAAACTTCATTTAAGATAGCAGATTGTTTGATTAAAAACAAACAAGGAATCCTGTGGCACTTTTAAAGACTAAAAAATGTATTTATCACATAAGCTTTTGTGGGCACAATTCCACTTCATCAGGCGCAACTGTAATATGTTAGCTGTATATATAAAAAGAGAGAAGGATGGGTCACAAGGTCAAATCAAACAGTACCAGATGGATAGTCTGCTAACCTATCTCAGCAAAGCAAACAAGTTGCTTTGGTTCAAACAGTGTGGAAGAGGGTCCTGTAACAGCAATAGCTGAGAAGGTGAGAATGTTAAAAGAGGGGAAATTGCCTTTTGTAATGAATTAGCCATTCCACCATTCAAAATCCCTATTCAGACCCGGCATGAAGATGTCTAGTTTGCATATGAATTCCAGCTCTGCAGGTTCATTCTGAAGTCTGCCACACCTCCCCCTGAAATACTGTAACTGGCATGTTTGTTACAGAATGTCAAGGTAGATTGAAATGTTCCACTTTTTGTTTTTGAATGTTACCATTCTGATGTTTGATTAGTGTCCGTTTATTCTTTTGCACAACGACAGTCCAGTTATATATGTAGCAGAAGGGCATTATTGGCACATGATGGCATATATCACATTGGTAGAAGTGGAGGTGAATGAGCCCCTGATGAAGTGGCTGATTTGGTTAGGTACTATGATGATGTCACTTGAGTAGCTAGGTGGTCAGAGTTGGCAATGGGGTTTGTTGCAGGGGTAAGTATCTGGCTTAGTGTTCCTATTATATGGTAGTTGCTGGTGAGTATCTGCTTTTGGTTGGGGAGCTGTCTGTAAGCGAGGAATGGCCTGCCTCCCAAAGCTTGAAAGGATGAGGGATTGTCTTCAAGGGTAGGTTGTAGATCCTTAATGAGGTTTTACTTGGGGGCTGTAGGTGATGACCAGTGGCATTCTGTTCTTTTCCTTGTTGGGCCTGTTCTGTAGTAGGTGACTTCTGGGTACCTGTCTGGCTCTGTTAATCTGTTTCTTCACTTCCTCAGGTAGGTATTATAAGTGGAAACTCCAGGGAACATTATTCCCGGGTCCCATAAATTTCATTCCTATGGATTCCTATGAGAAGGGGGCCCAGAGATTAGGACGATTCCGGGGCCCATTCCAGGGCCCATCAAATTATACTTTAACCACTGGGTATTGTAGTTTTAAGAATGTTTGATAGAGATCCTGAAGGTGTTTGTCTCTCTCTGAGGGATCGGAGCAAATACAGTTGTATCTTAGAGGTTGGCTATAGATAATGGATCAAGTGATGTGTCTTGAAAGAAAGCTAGAGGCATGAAGGAGGTATAGCGGTTGGTAGGTTTCTGGTATAAGGTGGCATGCAATTCCTCAAGGGCATCTTTTCCAGGGTCCAGGTGATGTTACCCCCTTAGAAGGCAACTGACCTAATATATCTGGACTGTCCAGGAGAGGGCTAGATAGTGCAAAATGCATTTTTGGGAGTGGGGGGGGGGGACTCCAGAATGAGGAGTATGTTAGGATCACTGTACAAATAGTAACCAAGGCTGTTGGAAGTCAGAGTGGACTGGTGTTTCCTCTTGGGCTGCTAGACCAGGGCTATACACAGACAGGCAGGGTGCAACCTGCATGCTCTTTGTAAGGAGCCTAACATGGGAGCAACAGCAGCAAAATACTGAGAGGCACCCCATGTTGCTGGACAAGTGGTGCTTCAACACCTCATTGATTTGGACTGTACCCCAGACAGTAATAAACCCCAAATCAAGGGGCCAGTTTTATGGTTCTGATGGAAAAGATGCAAAATTCTGAAGTTCCATCTGGTTTTCAGTCTGATAGGCCAGGTCTACACTACAGACCTATGTTGGCATAACTATGCCACTCAGAATGTGAATGTAGCAATGTAGCTATATCATCCAGCACTATGTAGCTATATCATCCAGCACTTGAGCAATGTAGCTATATCATCCAGCACTATGTTGACAAAATAGCTTCTCCCATCAACATAGCTACCACCCCTCAGGGAGGTGAGTTAACTATACTGACAGGAGAAGCATCTTCACTTAAGTGCTACTACTGCACCGATGCAGCATTTTAAGTGTAGATCTGCTCACACCTCCAAACTAGATGAAATGCTGCTGTTTTAGCTGTGTTTTACTGTATAATTTGTTTGTTCAACTACGTTAAAACTGAAGCCACCCAGAATAAAACTGTAAAAATGGTTCACATGAGCCCACTTACACAGTTACTATCATATGCAGATCAAATACAGGAAGAAGATTCTTTTTTATTCAAAATCCTTTGCAAAAGTTTTTAGACACACCAAATTCTGCCCTGATTTTCACCCCTGAAATTACCAGGACTGCATGAAAGAGTAAGCCCAGCAGACCAGGGCTTCAAATATTTTGCACTAGTACCATATAACAAAAATTATGAGTGAGTTTATTTACTCCCACTGGTGAGCAGTTATTTGCATGAGTAATCCCCCTGATTTCACAATCCAAGTGGCTTGCAATCTGGCTTTATGTAATTTGTGATAAATGTGTCATTCCTGTAAGTCATTCTTTTCTCACTTGGAGGAAATAAAAGTCATTTCACAATTTTAAAGAGGCTTCCTTCTCCTCCTTCCTTTTCTGTCCATGAGGGAGACAACAGAGATAGCAGCTCAGGCCAACTGCCTTCAGCAGCAAAACAGAATGAAGAAGTCATTTTTTTCATCTTATACATACCCATTTTTCCTTGTTTGTAAGAACGTGAGTTAGTTCACAAATTCTCTAGCTGCTGCATAACTGAGGCAAAGTTTTTTGGAAAAAAAAAATGAAGCTGTCCAGAGCTGATGCAGCCAAGGAATGGAGAGAACATTGGAACAGGTTTGTGTCTAACAAACTTCCTAATGGAGACTAACCTTCTGATATCTGGAAGAAATGTTTTCTAAATTAGTTATTTGGTTTAAAATTGGTTACTGTTCTCCTCTAATGGGTGGTTTTCAGTAAATATTAGTTAAAGTTATTAAACATAGTATGGTATAGCTCACTAAGTCACTGATCTGTAGAATAAAAGAGAAGGCCAAGAATTGGCAGTCCAGAAAAGGTAAACAATAAAAGATTCCAATGCAGTAAATATTATCTCTCTTCAAAAGCTTGTTATTACATATTTGCTTAGACCCACAAAAGTTAATATCTCAGGGTGTGTCTATACTGGTAACTAAGGTCCACTTAAGGATGCTTAAGATGACCTACACAAAGCCGTGTCCACACTGGGCTTTTATTAAGTCGACATAAACGCTTCCTTAAGTTGACTTAATAACACCACCTCTGAAGGTCGACTTAAGCCTTAAGTCGACTTCTTAAGTTGATTTAAAGCCAGTGTGGATGAGGAATAGTGCTAAGTCGACCTTATTCAGTCGACTTAAAACCAGTGTGGATGGCTATGTCCACTGTTAAGTCGACTTAACAAGGTCAACTTAAGTCGACTTAAAGTCAACCTTGTTAAGTCAACTTAACAGAGTCAACTTAACTTTACAAGTGGAGACATAGCCTCCGAGAGGAGGATAAATTCTGTTGGTACTCTTTTCTTGGTGTGATGATACTTTCCCACTGCTGTAATTGCTTGAAGATTCTCAGAAGAAAGACGTTGTACAAGTGCAAGATAGTATTGTCATTGGGCCAAACTCTGAGTTCCCTTTTTCCTGCTCCCCTTACATGGTCTCACAACGTAGGCAAGTAAAGAGTTTGCTTTGCGCCCTGGTTAAGAGCTGGCCAGAAATGTAGGCCCTGCAACTCCTGCTGAGTTGGTCCCCTATCTTGGGAGCAAACTGAGTGATCTAGAATAGGCAGACCCAGATCTTCACCCCCATTCATTAGCCAGACCAGCTAGTCCCCCCATTCACCCCATTCACTAGCCGGACCAGCTAGTCCCCCCATTCACTAGCCAGACCAGCTTGTCCCCCCATTCACACCCATTCACTAGCCGGACCAGGTCTCTGGTTTCACGAGAGTGTTGCTGCTACTACTACCCTACTCTGAACAGGATGTTGTAGAGTGCTCTCATCCTAGTGCAGGTGGGGAGTTCCAAGGGTGCGTCTACACTTACAAATTAAGTCAACTTAAGGAGGCTTAAGTCAACTTAATTTACTCCACATCTACACTGGGCTTTCCTTAAATCGACTTAAGCTGCTCCTTAAGTCGAATTAAGGAAAAGTTAGTTTGAATTAATAACGTCTCATTTTAATTCGAACTAGCTCTTAAGTCGACTTTATTAAGTTGAGTTAAGCCAGTGGAGATGCGGAGTAGTGCCTAGGTGGACCTTTTTAAGTCAACTTAATAAGGTCGAAAAGGGGCCACGTCTACACTTGAAAAGTTAAGTTCACTTCTGTTAAGTTGACTTAATAAGGACCTTATTAAGTCGACTTCATAAAGTCAACTTAACTTTTCAAGTGTAGACATAGCCAAGAATCTCCTTATGGGGTGGCCCACTAAGTACGCCACCTTACAACAGGCTCAGTGCAGTCCTTACTCAGTCAAAGCTCTATCTGATGCTCAAATGACTTATTATTTAATACTGCCTAGTAGTAGCAGTGGAAACTGATGCTTTTGTGTATTTTTAAACCATTACAGCGGTACAATAGCATGTCAACCTGAATTTTTGTCCTTGTTTCAGTTTGTAGCTTTTAAGTCAAACACAATGTGGTTTTTATAATTTAATGTCCTCATCTGGAAACAAACACAGTCCTGTGGCACTTTTAAAGACTAACAGATTTATTTAGCACATGAGCTTTCATGGGAGAAAATCCCACTTTGTCAGATGCTCTGAAAATGGGAAACTTACTTGGAGCTTGAATCCATCTAGAAAACCCCCCAAACACATGCCTAACTTTAAATTGACTTGAATGTTAAGTGTGTGCTAAAGTGTTTTGCTGAACCAGTGACTCAGGGTTAATATGGTAACACTGCTTAGTTACATTTGCACAGCATAAAAGTGGTTACCACCAGCTGCATGGATAGGGTTTGAACCAAAAGCCATGTCCTAGCGGAACAATTAAGGATCTGTATTAAGTAGAAATGAGTGCACTTATATTTGGCTGGAAAAATTGTTTGTTTGTTTGTTTGTTTGTTTGTTTGTTTGTTTGTCCAGTTAGGTGTATCTGTGTTAAATGGAGTGCAGTTTATATCAACTCCTGCCTTCCTGCACTGAGAAAATATTACATCTACCTTAGAATCATAGAATCATAGAGTAATAGTGTTGGAAGGGACCTCACGAGGTCATCTAGTCCAACCCCCTGCTAAAAAGCAGGACCACTCCCACTAAATCACCCCAGCCAGGGTTTTGTCTAACTGAGCCTTAAAAATCTCCAAAGATGGAGATTCTACCACCTCCCTAGATAGCCCATTCCAATGCTTCACCACCCTCCTAGTGAGAAATTTTTTCCTAATATCCAACCTTGACCTCCCCAGCTGTAATTTGAAACCATTGCTCCTTGTTCTGTCCTCTGTTACCCTCAAGAACAGCCTACCTCCCTCTTCTTTGGAGCTCCCCTTCAGGTAGTTGAAGGTTGCTATCAAATCTCCCCTCAGTCTTCTCTTCTGTAGACTAAATAAGCCTAGTTCCTTCAGTCTCTCCTCATAAGTCATGTGCCCCAGCCCCCTAATCATTTTTGTTGCCCTCCGCTGGACTCTTTCTAATTTGTCCACATCCTTTCTGTAGTGGGGAGCCCAAAACTGGACACCGTATTCCAGATGTGGCCTGACCAGTGTCGAATAGAGGGGAATTATCACATCCCTCGATCTGCTGGCAATACTCCTACTGATGCAGCCTAATATGCCATTGGCCTTTTTGGCAACAAGGGCACACTGTTGGCTCATATTCACCTTCCCGTCCACCATAACCCCCAGGTCCTTTTCTACAGCGCTGCTACTTAGCCGATCGGTCCCCAGCCTGTAGCAGTGCATGGGATTTTTCCGTCCTAAGTGCAGGACTTTGCACTTGTCTTTGTTGAACCTCATGAGGTTTCTTTCGGCCCAGTGTTCCAATTTGTCCAAGTCTCCCTGGATCCTGTCCCTGCCCTCCAGAGTATCTACCATTCCCCCCAACTTGGTGTCATCCGCAAACTTACTAAGCACGCAGTTACTTCGTTAATACAATGTTTTGTGATACAGAGCTCCTCTGTATATGTGTTTCACAGATGTGGTGCTCGGGTTTGCTATTGGAAAAAGTATTAAGTATGCATAACAATAAACAGATTTTTGGTACATCCTCTCCAGAAGGCAAAAATATTTAGTTTACTAAAAGCATTTATCTTCCGTCTGAGAAGGCCATCTGAGCAGATGGAAGGAATGAAGGTGATCTTGGTAAGTTAAAAAACAACCTGGAATAAGGCAAATGGAAGTGTTAAAAAGATTGAGGAGTTGTGTCAATAATAAGTAGCAGTGTTTTAGGAAACTAAAGTACAATCAGAAAGACAAAAATCAAACACTAAGAACAAAGCTTAGAAGATCCCATGTCCATTAGCAGCATTCTGGAAGAAGCCTACAAACTAGTAACCAACACCACGATCATCAGTCAAGAGCATAACAAACAAGGTGTCTGGTGGCACTTATGGGCTACTTGTAAAGTTAAGTCGACTTAACAGAGTGGCTACACTTTAAGTCGACTTAAGTCGACCTTGTTAAGGCAACTTAACAGTAGACATAGCCATCCACACTGGCTTTAAGTCAACTTAATAAGGTCAACTTAGTGCTATTCCCCATCCACACTGGCTTTATGTCGACTTATGAAGTTGACTTAAGGCTTAAGTTGATCTTCAGAGGTGGTGTTATTAAGTCGACTTAAGGAAGCACTTAAGTCAACTTAATAAAAGCCTAGTGTGGCTGCAGCTTTGTGTAGGTCGACTTAAGCATCCTTAAGTCGACCTAAGTTGCCAGTGTAGACACACCCATAAAGACTAACAAATTTATTTATTGCATGAGCTTTCATGAGAGAAAATCCCACTTCGTCAGACACTTGAAAAGCATCTAGCTCATAATGTCTTAAGTTAGGATTCTCCTCTTATTTAGGATGTTGTCTTTATCCAGAGGGAGTGTCTTGAGACTTCTGACTTGAAGTAATGTCATGTACTCATTCAGAAAATAAATGATTGTTTATCCAAAGGCTGAAGCCATTGTGTCAGAGAAGTAGGAACTAAACAAAAAGAAAGGAGGATACTGCATCAGCATGCTAGATAGAAAGGGAGCTACAATATTATGACCAGGAAACTTTCCTTGAAAATATTTGAAGGGGGAAAATTACTGTTTTTTCCACTTTTCTTATGGATTTAAGTTTTAGGAGATCTTGAAGTTATAAAACGGAATATAATAATGGAATGCTTAATTATAATAGTAAGAGAGAACTGAGCCAACACTCCAAACTGAAGTACACTGAACTTGATGGAAGTTTGGATCCAGATTTGAACTATGTGACACTTCATTGTCCTTGCCTCTGCAATGGACTCAACTGAAACTCCACCTCCAAACACCCTCAAACAATGGTTAAATTCTTCTCTGGAGTCAGGGGAGCAGTAGAATGTGTAAAACTTTCCTTTTCTCTGAGCTAACGGCTTATTGAATCACAGCACACCCAATCAGTTGCTCATATATGCCTACTCTCAAGTGCTATAGGATATTGACTGCAGTCCTGGGAAAGAGCTCTCTTATGCCCCTTTGAACTGGCACAATACATAGCTACCCTTTCAGAAGACTATGAACCTGCCTTCAGAAACCTGTGGCTTTTGGAAGTGGCATAAATGGGGTTAATGGTAAATGCTAACTATATTTCTAGTTTATATTATTGCAGCCTCATTCAATCTGTGCATAGCCTATCAATTTCATTTTTTTTCAGAATGATGCCCACGTACTGGACACTTTTCAATACAATGCATTTCACACTTAATTGAGGAAGATTCTTAATTGGGATGTCTCCCAAAGGATGACATTTAAGCCCAATGCTATTTATAGCAATGATTACTGCTTATGCATTTGGTTTGTCTCATTCTCATTCTGGTTCTGCATGTTTGCTCCTAAAACAGCAGCTTTCAATTCAACCTTGGCTGTGAAATGTACAAAAGTAGATCAATTGCTAGATGTCTGTCTGACTGTAGTTTTTAGCATGTTTTTTCTGCACCAGCTGCGCAAGCTGGGCCACTGTACTGGGGATCTTGGAACTGTTCCTGCCGCTGGCGTGCGTTAGGCAACCAGCTCCGTCCCCACCCCAATTCACACAGTCAACTCATTGACTTGAACAGTAACATGATAGCTTTTGGAGCTCCCCAGAAAACACCATTATCGTTAAAAGGGTGGTCTCTCTGAATTGGCAATGCCAGCCATCGGAGACATAAGGCCGCTCACCAGGATTTTCCAATTCTAAGGACTCTGATATATTCACAAACAAATTAGAAGCAGAGCCCTGTTTTGACAACTGTTTCTTTCTGGTGGGGATGGGATTGTTGTGAATGGGAAGTACAGAGAAGAATTTGTTGTGAGTTTGAATTAAATAATTGTGTAGTCAGTTGCTGCTCTCCCACCAACATAAGGCAGTTAAATCTACAGGAGCATGGATCAGATTCTAATTCTGCCACTTCACTAGTCTCATGGGAAGAAACAAAAGTTTGCTGGCTTACCTATGGTTGGCTTAACCTGTGATTAAGACTGATGGAATGCTAAAACAATAGAACCCTTAAGCAGCAAAATATCAGGACAGCATAAAAATATTTTAGAAACCAACTATGAGTGTGCCTGTAACCAGTCCCAAGAATGTAATATGTCATCTCTACCAGGACAGAGAAATAAGCAGTCAGAAAAGAAAACCATATTATTACAGTGACATAGAAAGTGTGTTAGAGTGATTGGCTGCAGAATACAAATGAAACATCAAAAGGAACCTAAATCATTTCTTTTCCCAGAACTGGGAAAGAGCTGTTTCCTCAATATGACTAAAGCTTTTACCAAGTATTTTCTTGTGCACCTAATTAAGATAATATAGAAAGGAACTCAGAATTTTCTCTCTGAAGGCTACACTTTCCAAGAATAACACATAGGCTTCCTATGAGCTACCAATCTGGATATTTGTGCATTAGTGAAGAAATCTGACGTTTGGAATATGCCAATATTCCTGGGCCTCTAAAAATTTATAAATAATTTTCCCTTCATGTATGTTCCCACATGACTGACCTTTATGAGATCTATTATAGTTGGCTTGGCCCTGAGTTTTTACTGATAAGGACAGTTAAAACTTGGAAAGACTGGTGAGAAAAGACCTCAAAGAGACCTCGCTCTAGAGCTTTTGGCTAAGAGTTTGGTTAGTACTGTATGTTAAGTAACTTTAGTGTATGTTGGTTTATATTAACCAAATGGGGTTATTCAAAAGAAGGTTCTTAAATGGCTGAACATGATCTGTCCAATTTGGCAATCCTTGATGTCTAACTACATAGGGTGCGTCTACACTGGCAACTTAGGTCGACTTAAGGAGACTTAAGTTGACCTAAACAAAGCCACATCCATACTGGGCTTTTATTAAGTCGACTGAGAGGTGGCCTGTGTCTATTGGGGGCTTTAGGCAAAGGCCCATTGTGTGGCCCCCTATAAACCTGTGGGGCCCCCAATAGGCCCACAGGAGCCCCCTGCTGCCAGACCCAGTTCCCCACCACCAGACCCAGCCCTGCCTCCCTCCACAGCCCCAGTTCCCGACTGCCAACCCCAGATCCTGGGGCCAGCTCCTCCTCCTCCTACTGCCAAGAGAGGCAGACACAGCTTTTGGGACAGGCAAGGGGGGCCTCTTATAGCTTGGGGCCCTAGGTGTGCGCCTGCTTTGCCTACCCCAAACCTGCGCCTGAGTCGACTTAAGCATTTCCTTAAGTCAACTTAAGAAAAGCTTAAATCAACTTAATAACACCTCATTTTAGGTCGACTTAAGCCTTAAGTCAACTCCTTAAGTCAACTTAAAGCCAGTGTGGACAGGGATTAGCCCCTAAATTGACTTAAAGCATTAAGTTGACTTAATAAGGTCAACAAGGGGCTATGTCTACACTAGAAAAGTTAAGTCGTCTTTGTTAAGTCGACTTAATAAGGTCGACTTTAAGTCGACATAAACTTGACCTTATTAAGTCAACTTAACAAAGTCGACTTAACTTTTCTAGTGTAGACATAGCCATACAGCCTTTTTGCTAAATTCTGTTTGATGTGGCTAGATAAAATTTTGTATCTTCAGGAGAGAAAAATGTGTGGGTAGGTTCTACTTCTTAGGTTAACTGTATTAGTGCTAGTACATCACACATCAGGTACACTATGTAAGATTAAAAGTCATTTCCTATCCTGCCCAGTGTACCTAGTATATTTTTATTGCACTGTCAATATTGCAGTGGAACACTGGTTGTCCTTTGAAAAAAATGCAGCTAAGAACTGCCACAGCAACAAAGCCACCATTAGCAGACTACAGCTGGAAAAGGGATAAGACTTTTATATAAGAGTTAGAAAGCTGGCACTTATAAGGACCAGCTAATATTGCTGAGAGACACTTCTCTTTTGCTGTTTCACAAATAGCTATGAAACCATTGGCTGTAAGGTACTACAGCACAACACAAGTAAAAAAAAAACCATAATAAAATAGTCCATTGCGCAAATTGTGTGTCAGTGCGGTCACCATTACCCTACCAATGTTAATCTCATGTCGATATTGAGCAGCTCAAGAATAGAATATAAACCATACATTGTAGACCTATTTGCAAACTAAGGAGTGCTCGTCATTCAAAGCAACACTGTATCCAGGGTCTGCACTGGTCCTGATGGTTGGTTATAAATCTGAGAAATGATCAGATAAGATGAAACTACTTCTGGAGTAAGTTATTATTCAGCATGTAATGAGGCCTACAGAAAGGAGCCCTTTGGATGAGAGTACTTACTCTCATTATTCTATTACATGGAGAGGAAGAATGGTCAGTCCAGTGGTTAGGATACTAAGTGTGGAGTAGGGAGATTTAGGTTCAGCAGTCAGTACTGCCAGAGACTTTGTGTGACCTTGGACAAGTTACATTGGCTATGTCTACACTTGTTAATTTAAGTCGACTTAGCATGTCCACACTTAAATTTTAAGTCGACTTTGAGGGGACCCTACAAAATCGACCTAGAGCATCCACACTGGATGCCTAGGTCGACTTCTAGGGGCTAGGTGGACCTGGGACTGGTCCATGGTGGCGGGGGGGGGGCACCCCTTGCCAAGTGCCAGGGGGTTCAGCCTTTGCCCCATTGTACCTGGGTACAATGGGGCAAAGGGGGACAGGGATCCTGTAAGGGCATAGGGGCAGGGTGGGCAGGGCATGCCAGGCTGTGGCTATGCCAGCCACCCTGGCAAGGAGGGCAGTGGGGAAGCTCTGGAGGCCCCTAAGTCGACTTAGAGTCAACTTAGGGCTACTCCACGTCTACACTGGCTTAAGTCGACTTTCTAAAGGCGACTTAAGCAGAAAGTTGACTTAAAAGGAGGTTTTACAAAGTCGACTTAATTTTTCCTTAAGTCGACTTAAGCAACTGCTTAAGTCGACTTAAGGAAAGTGTAGTATGGATGCAGAGTAAATAAAGTCGACTTAATTTACAAGTGTAGATGCACCCTTAGTTTTCTTGTGCCTCAGTTCCCCACCTGCAAACTGAAAATATGGTACATCAATGTTGAGGTTAAATACCATGATGATTGTCAAGTGCTCAGATACCTACCATGGCAAGGAGCTAAGGAGCTAAAAATGAGTAGGTTGATCTATGGATTCCCTGTCTGAATATATCAAGTGAAAACTGAATATTCATCACATTCCTTAAATATGCTTAAAAACTAGAGGAAAAGTCTAATTTGCTTAAAAGTTTACTCTATTTTCTTGTACACTGTCCATCCATTTCATTTGTGTTGCAACAAACTGCTTCCAGCCCCACACGGTAGCACAAGACAAACTAACATCTTTGGCCCAATAGTCCATGTGAGGTGGCATCCTCCGTATGTGGATCTATCCCTGCTCCTGTAGAAAGAGATCTGCCATTTCTGTGGTGCTGTTTTCCCCCCCCCCCTAGCTAAACTAGCAAGCAAGTCCAAGAAGAATCAAGAAGAGCTGGGAAAATGAATCAGTTATATACCAGGAAACTGCTAAAAGGAGCCTGGAAAAATTGTACAAGTGCAAACTGGGAATAATGGGGTGCTGTTCCTACTGTATTCCTAAGACCCACATAGAGGCTCGGCTGCAAGGCTAACCGTTGCTGGAGCAGCCATAAAAAGGTCCCTAAATACCCCTACATGTATGCCACAGAAATGGCCTCCATGTCAGAGCTGTGTAGTGTAATGAAGAAGGCCACAAAGGAGTTGGGCAGGGAAGGGTGCGGGGCCATCTTAATGTGGATTCAGTGACTATAGTATGGCACTCGATTGGTGGGACAGAGGGGTTAAGATGCGAGTGTAGCCGAGATGATGAAAAACACAGTTGGTGGGGCTGTGCAGCAGCCAATCTCCTGATCTTGAGCTGAGGGGGTGGATTACAGTTCCACACTTCACCCAGTACTCAGGTTTTAAGGAGTGAAGGCACTGACTACTCACATGCTTAAACACTTTGCTGAGTTGAAGTCGAATCCTTGCAATAACAAACATATTCTCAGAAATCAAGATTGCCACATGAATGATTCCTCAACAGAAAAAAGCACTAAATGCATTGAATAATTTATTTGCCATGAATAATTCAATGGTAAGAAATAAGGACACAAATTTAATATCCTTTCTCCTGCTGAGTTGTACCTTACTTCATGAGTTTTCCTATAGATCCTCTAAGTAAGTACTTTAGGATTCAGATGACTGGTTTCTAATAATTTACCTCTAATTTTGCTAATCTCTCCTCCAGTTATAACCCCAGACATGCTTTGCCATTCTTTCTTCTAATACTTTAATAGCCTTCTGGCTATAAGACGCTCAAAACTAGGCAGGGTGGTCATGCTAGTCCTGTTATGATTTTTGCTCAAGTCCTTTTATTACTAGATCCCTGTCTATTTGATTTATTTATTTATTTTTTAATCTTTACCAAATTAGAAGCTCATGAGTCCGTTACTCCCTAAAAACTATTTTCTTGATCTTTGTTTTAGTTATATTTTTTAAGCCCCCAAGAAGTCTTTGGAAATGGAGTGCCAGAGAAATACACATTCATTTTTATTATTTTGTAAAATAATAATTTCTAGTGTTATTGTGATCTCTGTACTCCATGTTTAGGATATAATCCATTTAGCCATTATTTCTAAATTTAAACAATGTGACCTCTCCTTGGCTCCCATGTCCCCAGCTCCATTTGGACCCAAACTTTCTCTAGAGTGGAGGAGGTAGGGGACATCATGACAGAAGACAAGGTCAGAATAAATGGAAGCAGAGGAGGCAGGGTTATATTGGGCCTTGAAGATGAGGACAAGGAGGAAATCCTTGTTCCACTGAAGTCAGTGAAAGTTTTGCCATTGATCTGTATAGGGTCAGGATTCCACCCAAGAATTTTAAACTTGGTGCAGTGAAGAAGTTGGAGCCAGTATGGAGATTCAAAGGTAGAATCAGATTGACAGACTAAGATCAAGGAATATGATTTTAACAGTCAAGTTTTGGATGGACTCAAGGGGTGTTGGGCGAGGGAAGAGACATTTATTACATTCAACATGTCCTAATAATCATCTTTATATACTAGACATGGCAGAAGGACCAAAACTGATTAAAAGAACCTTTATATGCAGAATTTCTCTGTGTATAGGGTTCAGCCTTCCTAGTGGTAATAAATGCATGAGAAGAAGGTGAGATTTTATTGTTAGCATCTCAAATTTTACCATGGCACGGTGACAGCAAATAAAGCATGACCCACAGAAAGCTGTGCTAGAAATATTGCCAATGAGAATTCCAGATACTTTAAGATGTTAGAAAAATATGTATCGCCTTTCAGGTTTAAATGATTGGCAGCTGAGTTTTAGTCTGGATTTCCTCTCAGAGCCCTTGGTTTTATTGATAGGCACCCAATGGAAAAATTCGGAGATTACCAAGACTGTGGTCTGGAGGTTTGCTGAAGAGTTTAGCCACAATTCATCCCACTCCTTGGTAACAACAACAGACGTTTGATTCCTGCAATGTGCTTTTATTGTTAACCATGGCTGCATTTAATTCTGCCGTGTTTCTTCCAGTTGCCATGAGACATTACAATGAGGATGATAAAGTCATTTTCTATTTTTAAAATCTACCAATAAAGATGAGATTCCCCCCAAACCTCAAAGTATTGCTGCTTTTAAACAATCCTAGATGATTGTTCTGCGTTACAAAGTTGAGAACTGACACTGATGAGCGCAGCAAGTCTAATTACTTGACTTTTAACTCTCAGCACCCCAGTGCCAGAGTGTTTTGTGTTTTGGACATACTTTATCAAGAATCACATTAAGAACCCTATGTTAGCTCTATGTGCGCCATTAGGAAACTTTAGAATAATGCCTGATAAAGTAGTGTGACCCTAGTTATGCCAAATCCTTTAAAGCAAGGCCTATACACAATCAGGGATGTGATTGTTTTGGATGAATCTGAATGGATTGAAGCAATGTCTTTAGCAATGGAAAAGCTGCATGGTTCTGGCTGAAGGAGAAAGGACCCTATTGTATGACAAGAGACTTTAAAAAAAAATAGGATTGCATAGATGACAGGGTAATTACTGTTGTTAATTGTAGTGCCTAGGAACCAATCCAGATCAGAGACCCATTGTGCTAGACACTGTACAAAAAATGAGTAGCAGACAGTTCCTGTCCAATGAGGTTACAATCTAAATAGGCAAGACAGCTGGTGGTTGGGAAAGGGAAGGAGATAGCGTACTATCAGAGGAAACAGTGTGATGAGAGCAGACAGGCATGTTAGGTCGACAGGTTTTTTGAGTGAGATTAGTTAGAAAGACATAAGCTCAATGGAAAGTAAAGGAAAGAGAAAGGGGCATTGAAGGGAAGGAGTGAGGGGGACAGGGAAGATATGAAGAGGATAAGGTGGTAGGTATGGAGTGAGACTAAGGTGAATAGACCCTGAAGGAGAAGAAGGACATGGAGAGAGAGCTTTGGAGGAAACTGCCAATTGTCATGGGCTGCAGAAAATCTAGTCAGAATAGTAGTTCCGTGCAGGACTGGCTCTCCCCAGGACAAGCCGCTAGTGGCTCGTCCCAGCTCCCTTCTCCTCGGGACCGCTCAGGTCCCGAGGAGAAGGGACCATGGGGCTCCCTTCTGGCTGGGACCCCAATGGTCCTGGCCGTAGGGAGCTCCATGGTTCCTTTCTGCCCGGGACCCGAGCGATCCCAGCAAAAAGGGAGCCGCGGTTTCCTTCTTGACGGGACCCCCATGGGTCCCGGCCAGAAGGAAGCCGGGGTTCCCCTCTGCCTGGGGATCCCTATCAGCTGGAGTGCCGGCAATTGCAGGCACAGCCCTCCAGCTGATAGGGAAACCTTCGGGTTTCCCTATCAGCTGTAGCGCGGTCCCGGTCAGAAGGGAGCCGAGCAGTCCAGAACAGAAGGGAGCCCCATGCTCCCTTCTCCCCCAGACCGCTCCAGGGCTTGCTGTTTCAGGGAGAGCCAGCCCTGTGCCTCGCCTTCCCCTGGACCTAACCAGTCGACTTAGAGAATCTAGTGTAGACTCTCTAAGTCGACTTAGTAAGGCCAGCTTTAAGTTGACTTAAGAGTCCTGGGTAGACTCTCTAAGTCGACTTAATAAGGTCAACTTAAAGTTGACTTAGTAAAGTCGACTTAGTAAAGTCGTCCTAAATTCCTGAGTGTAGACATAGCCAATGATTTGCTGTTGTAGCTTCCAACCTGGACTGCTCACAAACAGCTCATCAGCATGCAGGTCACACCTGGAGTGTCTGTGTATATCTATAGCCCTGATTAAGCATCTCTGACCCCAGCAAACTGTCAGAATACACCAGCCACATTCTGGCTTCCAGCAGCCTGGGCTACTATTTGCAGGGTGACCCCAACATGCTCCCAGTCCCAATTTTTCCCCAAAATGTGTGTTGTGCACTGTTCAGCCCTCTCCTAGCAGTTCAGATATTAAAGGGTAGTTGTTCATGTATGGGGTCAATATGCAACATTTTGCTGCTTTAATTGGAATTACCCATACAGTTCAATTTAAATACAACACTGGATTAGTTTTGATTAAGACAGTACAACAAGTTTAGTTAACTAAAAGAATGAGATTTTAAGTGAGTACAAGGTATTGAAGTCAGAAATGGTTACAAGAGTAATAAAAATAAATTGCTTTCTAGTAACTAAAACTTAACTCGACTTGATTGAAGGTAAAACCCTCACCGCACGTTCCCAGCAGTAGCGCTGACCAAATTATATCAGAAACGCTCCTAAATTGCAAAGTCTGGTTCCTTTGTCTTCTTTGGTGAGGGAAGGAGAGAGAGAGAGAGAGAGAACATTACAGTATTTTCCACCTCACTTTTTTAGTCCAGTCACCTTTGAAATGCATTTTCCTGAGAGTTACCCCTACATAAAGTTTCTTCCAGCTGTGATGATGAAGACATGGAGTCTAGTGGTAAAAGAAGTTCCATGTTGTTGTTTGCTAAAATATAGATTGATTTGTTTCTGCTCCCCTTCCTTGGCAAAGAATGGCCACTTGATGGGTGATAGCCCATCAACTTTGATGACACCTGGCTAGAGGTGTCACCTTGTCATTTGTTGGCCCCATCCCCGTCTAGTCTTGTAAACACATTTCAATCATAATTTCAGTTTATGTTAATAACTTTACATATAATGTTGCTACACGTATTTCAACATGATATTATTGGTCAGCTTATTAGTCTTCAAATGGTTACTAGTTATTAGTCTTCAAATGATACCTCGCAAGGGATATTCTGTACAGATATTATTATAATAGTGTGGTGGTTGTGAATACAAGTGAACATTTGGCCCCAGTATCTTAGTTACTGTTAGGTGTTGGGGTTCCCTGAACCTGTGGCCAGAGAATCAGGGGACAAGCAGACTTTTTGCACCAGGGAAGATTATATACATCCCTCTGATCCACTTGCCCTGGAGACTTGGATTGAGAGGGAAGTTCTTTCCTGAGTAGTCTGTTATGGGGAATACTTATTTTTGCCCCCAAAGAGCTGGGTGAGAGCCAAAACTTTTTTCTGGGAAAAATGCAGATTCAGGGGGACCAAACCATTGTACAAATAAATCTGTGTCAACCTCATCCAATTGTTTCAGCTAAAAAAAAAAAATTGAGAATAAGATCAAAATATTCCGTTTCAGCTTTTACAAAACAAAATGTTTTGACTTTCCAATTCAAAATATCTTTTTGTTTAGAAATTGTCTTCATTTTTTTTAAAATTAGAAATATAAAAAAACCTCAAAATTTAAATGGAATACTTAATTTAACCTGAAACTAATTTTTCAAAAAAAAACCCAAAAACCCTGGGGCTTATTGGGGGCATGGGCCTGCTGAGAGAAGTGAGGTATTATTGTCTATTAGGAAAATATTGGGGGATGATAGCTGGAGGATGCAGTTCTTGGCTGTGTAGGCTGCCAGTGTCCTGTCACTATGGTAAACAATAATGGAAAGAATCTCTTTCTTCTAACACTGAACAAGAACTTTAGTAGAATAAAGAAAGCAGCGTTATTCTGAAAACTAATCTTTTGCTCCCTTTCTCCTTCAGTTCAGCACTTCAGTCTACATCCTGCCCCAGCCTTGCTTCCCACCATGACTAGTTTACTGCTAGTTTAAAGAGACATTGCACATGCCCCCACAACTCCCCCTCCTTTCTGTAGAAGCAGTCTCTAACAAGAATTAGAATTTAACAATGAATCAGAGGTTCCGATTAATCACCAGCTTCGCAAGTCAACTAGGTCTATTCATCTTGCTTCAGGGAAGGTTTTGTCCAGTTTATTCCTTTGATTATCAAATCCCTAATGTGATCAGTGCTAACGGGAGTCTTCTCAATAGGGTTATCTCCCTGAACTGAGATTGTGGTACCAATGCCAGTGCTCCCACAATTATACAGCCATTCACCTGAGTTTAGAAGATGCCCTTTGTTCCGCTTGTATTGAGCACCTTGATCAGCTTCATCAATATAGGATTTCTGGGTGCAATTATTACTAGTAGGTGGTGTTATCCAATATTTTTCCTCATTCAATATATGAGAGCATGGGTATGACAGGCTACCCAAGGGTGCAACCTGGACTGTGGGACTGCCTTTGTCTCGCCAACCTGGGCTCCTTGTCACACTGTAATGCTGTGTCAAGCTGCAGCCTTCTGGCAGGCGCTAAACTTACACAGGTATCCACAGGTAGTCTAAGGTCTTCACAGACTACATAGGATCTGAACCAAGCAGTGTCGCACCCTGACAGATGGTACAAGCACATTACAGAGCCTCAATACACAGACTGGAACTGATTTCCAGTCTGAGACCACCCTTCCACTGTTAACGTCTTTGTCTTCCAGATACTTCTTCCATGTGTTGAGTTGGGGGAAGTGGATGGGGAGGCCAAGTGAAGATACCACTTCCCCTCTTTTTATAGCTTTTTCCAACTTGCCGGAAACAGCTTGTGATGTGGGAATCAATCCACTCCCATTGGTCAAGCAGTGTCCATTGTCTACATGCTTTGTCTTAGATGTTTTCATTGCATACAGTTCCTAAGATAGTGGATTCTTTCCTTGATGGTATGAGTGAGCCATTAATGCTGTCTGGTACTCCATTATTATACTGGAAAGGGTGATTGTTGGTGTTCCCAATCTCACAACATGTTTTCATAACACACAGCACAACTTCATAACTTCACGTAAAACGATAACACATACAATCTCACAGGATATTCATGTTCAACAGCTCAAGACTTTAAAAATAATACCTCAAAAGGCATACTTTGTACAGAACATATCATAATTCTATGACTGTGGTGAATATGGGGGTGCCAGAGAGTTGCTTTCAGGTACAAAGTGCCACAGTGGGCCTTTGGCTGTATTCTGACAGCATAAAAAAAGTCCTTCCCTATGTCCATGTAGATTTGGTGTGTCTCAGCCTTTAAACAAGGTCATTTATGATAAGTTGAGGGTTTACTCTGAAGTTGGCAATATTGTTCTGATCTTTCAACCCACAAGCAACTGAGCTGGTCTTAGATGATGACCAAGAGGAGGATGTGGTTGAGTTGTTCAACCAGAACGAATAGAGGGGCTTTTTACTGTAAAATTGTTTAAAGAATGTGTTCTTCTCTCTAAGCCAGCACATTCTTTTGTGACAGCTGGTGGCTGGCAGTTGTAGATGCAATCTCTGGGATCTCACAGACACCTTGTCTAGTTTATTCTGTAAACTTTAGGTATATTAATTTTAGCTTTTATTTTTTTCTGGATTTGTCCTCACCCCTTTTATCAATCACATGCCCTAAGAACTGTAGTAGATTTATTAGACAGCATACATTTTCCCCATTTAATTTTAGTCCAGCAGCCTCAATTGCCTTCAAACCTTGTTATTGATTTCCTGATTTACTGTAAACAAATGTCATTCATACAAAGCCTGCATCCCTTTTAAGCCTGGCAGAATCTTGCTAGCTGGAAGTGGTAGTGTTATCAATAATAATGCAGAAAAGGCAGAGGTGTTCAATAAATATTTCTGTTCTAAATTTGGGGGAAAAACAGAGGATAGCATCTCATCAGATCATGATGATAACACTCTTTCCATTCCATTAGCATCTCTGGAGGATGTTAAACAGAAGCCACTAAAACAGATATGTTTAAATCAGCTGGTCCAGGTAACTTGCAGACAAGACTTTAAAAAGAACTGACTGATGAACTCACTGGATGATTGACTTGATTTTCAGTAAGTCTTGGAGAACTGGGGAAGTTCCAGAAGCCTGGAAGAAAGCTAATATTGTGCCAGTTTTTAAAAAGAGTAAACCAGATGACACACCCTGTCAGCCTGACATTGATTCCTGGAAAGGTAAGGGAACAGCTGATACAGGACTCAGTTCATAAAGAATTAAAAGGAAAGTATGTAATTAATGCAATCAACGTGGATTTATGGACAATAGATCCTATCAAACTAACTTCATATCTTTTTTGAAGAGATTACAAGTTTGGTTGATAAAGATAATAGTGTTGATGCAATATACTTAGACTTCTCATTTGACCTTAAACTGCACAACATTTTGATTTTAAAAGCTAAACCCACATACAATTAACATAGCCCATATTACATGGATTTAAAACTGGCTAACTGTAACATTTCAGAATGTATTTATAAATCAAAGTGGGTGTTTACAACGGGAATCCAACATGGATTAGTTCTTGGCCTTATGCAATATAACATTTTTTTATCAATCACCTGAAAGAAAACATAAAATCATCACTTTTAAAGTTTGCAGACAACACATATATTGGGGAAATGGTAAATAATAAACAGAACAGGTCACAGCAATCTGGATCACCTGCTAAACTGGGCACAAGCAAAAATATCTGTTTTAATCTGGCTAAATGTAAATGTATACATTAGTCACTAGATCATCGCATTGGTCCCTTTAAGCCTCGGAATATATGGATCTATAATTTTCCTTTGGAAGATTTCTGGATTGCTTGTGATATTGAATGAGTGGAAGAAAAGCAATCTTTTCTGTCTGGTGTTATAAAATTGTCAGCGTGTTATGTTGAGGGCAGGGCCGTCCCTGGGGGGAGGCGACCAGGGCGATCGCCCCGGGCCCTGCGGTTACTTGGGCCCCACGCTGTCCCACTTGCAGTGGGGCAGTGCGGGGCCCACGCGCGCCGCAGCGCGGCTGCCTTCGGCAGTGAGCCGGGCCGGGCCAGCTCTGCCCCACCCCTGGGCCGGCCCTCCCCACCCCCAGGGCGGAGCAGGCAGGCCCAGGGGTGGCGCACGTGGGGTCCGGCCTCTGGGCCTGGCTGCCCCACACGGCCAGCTCCCCCGGCCTCCTGGCTCCGGGCAGGGGCCGGGGCTGCCGGCTCCCTCCCACAGGCGGCCTCCAGGGCTGGGACCGGAGCCAGCTCCGGCTCCCACCCCCACTTGCCCTGCAGGCAGCCTCGGCTTCCCAGTCTGAGGCTGAGGCCGGGACCGGAGCTGGCTCCCCCGGCAGGCGGCCTCGGCTTCCCGGTCTGAGGCCGAGGCCGGGACCGGCTCCCCCACAGGCAGCCTCAGACTACTGGCCCGGGGCCAGGGCAGTAGCCGGCTCCCCTCCGCAGGCAGCCTCCTGGCCCAGGGGGGCAGGCCCGCTTTGGCCAATTGGCCCTGGGCCCCGCTCCCCCCACGGGACTGCCCTGCTTGAGGGAGAAGCAAAAATCACCAGAATCCATTATCTGCTTCTAGGAAGCTAATACGCGTGCACCAAAGATTATATTACCCATGCTAGGGATGACATAACTCCACACTGCTTCCCCGAGCTTCTTAAAATCTACACTTCATCTTTCCTGGGTTCTTCCTTGTCACACTTCCCTCATTTCTGCGTGGGGAACCGAGAATTCCTACGAATGCATTTTTATAGTGCATCCCTTCACTTGGTGTGCTTCCGATTCTTTGCTATTTCTTGCACCATGCCTCCTTTTCTTTCTTGGGTGTCTTGCACTGTTAATGGCTCAGGCAGTGGGACCACTTGCATTGCCTGTTGCAGAGGTAGCAAAATCATTACTAGTAATGTTTCTGATATCACAGTGCTTTTTCATATAATGGCTTCTGCTCCTTTTCTGACCCTTGATAATCCTTTGTGTACGACATTCCTTTTTTGGATATGCTCATAATACAGCTAAAGAATGAAGTTACAATTTTTCTCATCTTTTTCCTCATTGTGGGCAAACTGTTTCTAAATGTTTTTGGCTTGACTCCCTTTTGCATACATTAATACTGATGCTTGTAGGCTGACCTGTTCTTCATCGTTCTCTGTATTCAGTTGCTTTGTGTTCTGGAATCTGGCAATGCTCTCCTTGCATGGAGACCATTTCATCAGCTTGTCAAATGTAAGGGTTGAATCTTGTCATTTTTATTTATGGTGGTACTGAATGTAAAAATCTTGCATGCAGATTGGCTGCCATCTGCTTCATTGCAGTGTAGTTGTAGCTCTGTTGGTCCCAGGATATTAAAGAGACAAGGTGGGTGAGGTAAATATCTCTCTAATCTGCCTCATTGTCAGATGAGGAAGATTCACCCATTCCTTTTAGTGGAGGCAGCCACATTACAGAATAATAATTTCCCTTATCTGTTGAAACAGAGCACCTTAGTGTAGAAGTTTTATTCATGCAATAAATAAATTTGTTAGTCTTTAAAAGTGCCTCAGGACTCCTTGTTTGTTCTGCTATTGCAGAGAAATTTATTTTGAGTGCTTCTGACAATTTCTTAGAAGTAAGAAGAAAGGAGCGTGCACTTTGAACTCCAGAATGGGTACCAATTTACATGTCTGTCTTCTTAAGTTTAGAAAGATATGTGACCAATAACATTTTGAAAAGGCACTGCTATATTTTTAACACACCCTCAGGCAATCCTTCTCTAGGAACTGGTGATCAAAACATACTGCAGGTGAGATTGGCTCCTATTCTCTCTGGGTATAATAAATTGTCAATAATTTTTTGAGATCCGCAGTTAAAAAGTCCGGGAGTAGCAGAAGCTGCTTCAGAGAAAGGTGGCAGCTGTCAATTTAGCAATTGTTTACAGATTGTTGACAGGCATCAAAATGCCTAGTAACTTGGAGTAGTGAGTTTCCGGGATGACATATAGGTTCCCTTAATAGCCAAAGGGTAGGTGCTAACCTCAGCTGCATGACACACACCAACACCTATTTTAGAAAGTAAACATCTTATCTACTACATTTCTATGCATTTAATCAGGATTTGCTTGTGCCAGAGAATGAGTACCACACATACGAAATTCTACAAGAAACCAAATCATTTTTAGTACTTGTGGAAGTTGCCCAGATGTCAGCACTGGAGATTGACACTTTCTGCTAAACCAAAAAGTAAGTACAAAATGGGTAATGCCAGTAAAAGCTTCCTCAGAACACTACCCCAATTTGCCTCCTCTCTGATCTAATGGGACCCCCCTTCATCCACACCAATAAAGATATGCCAATGTGTAAGCACATTCAGTACTTGGTTTCCCTGCTGGGGGGTTCCAACAAAGGTGTGAATCAGTGCCAGCTTTGATGGTGTTTTTTATGATTTGATCTGTGTCCTAGCAACTAGACTAAGGCCAGAAAAACTTGATTTGTACAGACCAATGAATAATCCCTAGGGTAACAGATGTGCTGTATCACATTAGTGTCCAGCCAAAGCGACCTAGTTCAGCAAGGAGAATGCTGTGATTGTTGGCAAGCAGACAAACAATTGGAACAGGTAATGTACAGAGTTCTAATACATTTAACCCATCGTGAAAGTATGTTTTCCCCCGCTTCATTCTCCAAGAATTTGCAGCTATTCTTTATGCTGCCTACTTGCTTTAGTTTTTTTTGGAATTGCCATCGGGCCTCCTACCCAGAAATTGCTGTTGCTTCTGTTGGTATGTGTGAAAATATATTTTGTGGACAGGGAGCTCAAGGGATCTACCCACTACTTAGCAGTGTCACAATGAAATGCTCAAAAGGTATGTGTTCCACAAACATTACAAAAAAGAAATATCTATTTTCCTTTTTTACAAATTAAATTTATGGAAGAAATCCATGTGACAATAATAATAGTATAATTAAACTAATTATAGACAAAACACTTTAATGGGGTGGTTATTTTACGACTTTGTAAACAACAACTACAAAACTTTATTAGCTAGAAAAACAAAATTAGAATCATCTGCAGGCTTTCTCAGTAATTCATTTAATTTCCTGTTTTCTGTGTTATATGACTTCTGTAGCATGATTGTTAAAAGGGGAAAAAAAGCATCAATTCCTTTTCTTTGAAGATGGTACAGGAAACTCAGGAAACTTAAACTTGCAAATCTTTGAAATTTATAGGAGGAATATATTTTACAATGTCTATGTACATTCCAAATAATGAACTGACTTTCAATAGAACTGTGGAGACCAGCGACATCCATCTGTTTTACTAATGAAAGAATAATGTTTTTTCCATATGTTAAAAACCTGAACAAAATACATGAAATATGGTTGTGTAACAGTGTCAGAAAATAAGCTTTTGCCATCCCTAACACAGTAAAAATATAGTATTCCTGTCCCTCACTTTTTCCCACTGTAGGTATCAAATCATTGCAGCCTAGTTCTTCCCATTCATGATACTGCATCCCTTTAAAAAAAAAAATTAAATAAAAATCTGAGGCCCAGGTTATTCCTGTTCTTGGAAAAACACAGGGAGCCATGAGAACATTCTATAAGATATTTGGCCTTGCCCCCTGTAGACCAGGTAAAGGGTTTAATTTTGAACTTGCAGATCTGCCACATATCTCCACTGTATGTCTACATGTAGGTTCTGTGCCTCCATACTGTTTCTTGGGCCTTAGAAACTTTCTCCTTGTTAACATAGTAGTGGTCGTGTTGTACTAACAAGACTTCTCTTGTTAGCAGCTTCCTCAGATTCCCCCAAAGGAAACATCATGAAGTGGCTTTGTATAAAAGCCAATACAGACCGATGCCGTATTTATAGCCACGTAGATCCCCCACTAATGTTGGGATGACGGTGGACTTAGTACACCTGGCATCTGGATTCATCTAGTTTCAACTTCCGGCCACTGGATTTTCTCATACCTTTGTCTCTTAGATTGAAGAGCCCTCTATCAAATTTAAGCACATAAGAATGGCCATACTAGAGCCTTCTCATGGTCCCTCTAGCCCAGCATCCTGTCCTCCAACAATGGCCAATTCTAGGTGCTTCAGAAGGAATGAACCGAACAGATAATCATCAAGTGATCCACCCAGTCACCCATTCCCAGATTCTGGCAAACAGCAATCCTTGCCCATCTTGGCTAATAGCCATTGATGAACCTATCCTCCATTTAATTTATCTAATTCATTTTTTAACCCTTTTATAGTCTTGGCCTTCACAACATCCTCTGGTAAGGTGTTTCACAGGTTGTCTGTGCGTTCCATTGTTTATTTTAAACCTGCTGCCTACTAATTTCATTTGGTGACCCCCTAGTTCTTGTGTTATGAGAAGGGGTAAATAACACTTCCTTATATACTTTTGCCACACCAGTCATGATTTTATAGACTTCTGTCATAGCCCCCCTTAGTCACCTCCTTTCCAAGCTGGAAAGTCCTAGTGTTATTAATCACTTCTCATATGGAAGTGTTTGCATGTGCCTAGGTGCCCTTTTCTGTACCTTTTCCAATTCCAGTACATCTTGTATCAGATGGGGAAACCCAATGGCATCACTGGTGCCAGGCACGTGGGGCACGCAGGGCCGTCCCTGGAGGGGGTGAACGGGGCGATCGCCTTGGGCTCCCTCCCACAGGCAGCCTCCAGGGCTGGGACCAGAGCCAGCTCTGGCTCCCACCTCTCTCCCTCCCCGCAGGCGGCCTCTGCCTCCCAGCCCAGGGCCGAAGCCAGCTCCCCTCAGCAGGCGGCCTCCTGGCTCGGGGCCAGAGCTGGCTTTCCCCCACAACAGGCGGCCTCGGCCTCCCGGCTCAGGGCCGGCTCCCTGGGGGGCGGAGCGGGCCGGTCAGCCCGCCACGCACCCCTCCAGCATGGGGGGCGGGGCCACTTTGGCCAATTGGCCCTGGGCCCCACTCCCCACACAGGATGGCCCTGGGGGCACAAGCCCTAAGTACCAGTGCTGGTGCCCTGAGTCCGGCGGGGACCCAGGCCCAGCTGCCAGCAGCGGCGCAATCCAGCACCGGCCCCTGCTAGGGATCCAGGGCCCAGCCATCAGCAGCTGTGCGAACCAGTGCTGGCCAGTCCCAGGTCTACCTACCCCCTAGAAGTCAACTTAGGCATCCAGTGTGGATGCTCTAAGTCAATTTGGCAAGGTCTACTTTAAATTGACCTAATTTTATAGTGTGGACATGCTAAGTCGACTTAACAAAGTCAACTTAAAGTCAACTTTGTTAAGTTGACTTAGCAAAGTTGACTTATTTGGCCAAGTGTAGACATAGCTTTTGAGTGTTAATTTCTGCTTTCCATGAAAGTACTTGGAAACTATGATCAAGTCATCCCTTAACCTTCTTATTGTTATGCTAAACAGATTGAACTCCTTGAGTGTTTCTATACAAGGCATTATATCCAATCCTGTAATCATTCTGGTGTCTTTTCTCTGAACCCTCTCCAATTTAACAACATCCTCTTGAACTGTGGACACCAGACCTGGACACAGTATTCTAGTGATGGTCACAATAATGCCACATACAGAGGTAATATAACCTCTCTACTTCTAGTTGATATTTGCCTTTTTACACACCCAAGGACTGGAATAGTTCTTTTGGCCATAGCATTACACTGGAAGCTCAAGTTCAGTGGATTATCCATCTTAACCCCCAAGTCCTGTTCAGAGTCACTACTTGCAAGGAGAGTACCCTCCATCTTATAGCTGTGACTTATATGTTTGGTTTTTAGGTGTATGACTTTATATTTTATCATATTAAAACATGTATTATTTGCTTGCACCCCACTTACCCAGTGATCCAGTTGTAAAGATGAATTATCTCTTCATTTTGCATTACGTTCAGTTTTTTGCGGAAGTTGTTTTGCCATTGTGCTGCCAACATGATTGAATGTGCTTGAATATGAAAATAATACCAAGTAATTTAGTCCAGGAATGTGAGAGAACAGCAGGGAGCACAAACATCTTTTAGAAGCGTCTTATCTCTATTATGCAAATGTTGGCCATCTTACCCAGCACACAAGGATTGAGAGACTGATAAACCTAAAGCACAAGCTGCACAGATTGTGCTAAAGAAACAAACATCCCTACCCTGTAGCTAACAACTTATATCCTCTGTGGATTGGCACAGGGACAACCCCAATGCTCAATTTGTAAAGAAAGAGATGCTGTGACTCTGGGAGATTTTTTTACTTTCAAAACTAATGCAGTAAGCCCAGAGTTCCAGGGCTATGAAGTACCAACATGAGAGATGCCAGGGCTCAGCCCTGGCCAAATTAAGTACTGGGTGGCCTGTATCATATACTCATGAGGGAGTTACACAAAAGTAATAATACATGATTGTCTACCAAAGGTGACTAAAAGGGTAAATTCTGGGCCCTGATCTTGCAATCTGATTCTTACTCTCATCACATTGTACTGAATGAGGCTATGCCTGGGCACAGGATCTGCACACACAGATGACAATGGAGGGACAGAGCCTTAGATGTTTATTATGTGCTGTATGGTCATCTGTGTTTGATTAAGGTTTAATCCTGCAAGGTATTAAGTCCCGTTCATGCTCCTTGAATTTAATGGCCCCTCACTGAATTCAGCCCTGTATTACCTACATCAATAGATTTATAATTACTCATTTGCCATTTGTGACGTTCCCCTCCCAGAACCTGGTCTGGTATGCCTCTGTACCTCTTTGATCGCCACTCCTTGGGCCCCAACTTACCCAGCTTTGCTAGGCAGCCACCATTCCTGGGTTATCCCACACTAGCCTCTTGGGGAAATAATACAGCAAAACACAAAATTTCTAACAAGTTCTAATTTTTGTTTCAGGAAGTGGAGGAAGTAACCAGGGGAGACAGCCATTTTAGGCTTGATTCTGGCCAAAAGGGAGGAATTGGTAGTGAATCCAATTTGGGTAAAATGATCATGAAATGATAACTTTCATGAGTCTAAAGAGTGAGACCTCCAAAATACAATAGATTTAAAAAAAAGGAGACTTTAATAAACTCAGAGAACTAGTACATAAGGTCCCATGGGAAGAAAATCTAAGGGAGAAAAGAGTTCTGGAGATCTGGCAGTTTCTCAAACAGACTGTATTAAAGGCACAACTGCAAACTATCCTGATGCAAACAAAAGACAGGAAGAATAAGAGTCCAATATGGCTCCATCAGGAACTCTTTCATGACCTAAAAATCAAAAAGGAATCCTAAAAAAGTGGAAATATGGATGAATTGCTAAGGAGGAGTGCAAAAGGATAGCCCAAGCTTATAGGAATAAAATCAGAAAGATTAAGGCACAAAATGAGTTAGCCATAGCAGTGGACATAGAAGGCAATAAGAAGAGGTTCTTTAAGTATATTTGGAGCAAGATTTTTTTTAAAAGGGGGAAAATATAGGTCCTCTGCTTAGTGGGGAAGGAATGCTAATAACTGATAACATCAAGAAGGCTGAAGTGTTTGCCTATTTTGCTTCAGTCTTGACTAAAAAGGCTAATGTTGACCAGATACTCAACACAGTTAATATTGGCTATGTCTACACTTGTTAATTTAAGTCGACTTTAGTTAAGTCGACTTAACTAAGTCGACTTAGTTAAGTCAACTTAGCATGTCCACACTTAAATTTAAAGTCGACTTAGAGGAGAACTTACAAAGTCGACCTAGAGCATCCACATTGGACGCCTAGGTCGACTTCTAGGGGTTAGGGGGACCTTGGGCAGGTCCACGGTGGCAGGGGGGGTACCTGGGTACAATGGGACAAAGGGGGACAGGGACCCTGGCAAGACATAGGGGCAGGGTGGGCAGAGCTCTGCCCTGCCCTTTGGGGGGGCATGCCAGGCTCTCCCTGTGCCACCCCCTGGCAGGTCTACACTTTAGAAAGTCGACTTAAGCCTAAAGTCAAATTAAAAGGAGGTTTAATAAAGTCGACTTAATTTTCATTAAGTCGACTTTATATTCCTTAAATCGACTTAAGCAGCTTGCTTAAGTCAACTTAAGGAAAGTGTAGTGTCGATGCAGAGTAAATTAAGTCGACTTAAGCAAGTTTAAGGCGACTTAATTTACAAGTGTAGATGCACCCATTAAGAGCAATATAGGAATTTTGCCCATCAGCCAACTTACTGAAAATGATATCTTCCTCCCTTTTATAATATTAAAAGAAAGCTTCAATCTAGAAAATAATGAGCAGCATTATATCCACCTTAATCATGCTATCTCACATCAGTTTGGTCCCATGCCTGTGCTACTCCAAACCCATTTGAGCTGCTTTCAGTTCTTCAGATATTACATAGATCAGTGGTTTTCAAACTTTTTTCCCCAGTTGAAACAAACCATTCATGCCTACAACCCAACAATTATATCTTTGAGCAATGAATTCTAGTCTTTCAGTGGCAGCAGCAGGAGGCACCATGGCCCAGTATCTGAAGATCTGCGACCCAGTACTGGGTCCCGACCGGGGATTTGAAAACCACTGGCCTAGATTACCAAGGCCTGTGGCAACACAGTATGCACACTTGGGAGTGGCCGGCAAATTTGAATTAAACACAGGTTGCTGAAAAAAAATAAATGCGAGGAGAAAGTAGGCCAATTATTCTCTCCTAACCAATGGAAACTAATTTTAGCCAGTGTACTGAACTTCTCTTTGGACCTCCAGTTAAGTTTAATCCAGCAAAAAAATCATATGGAGGATGCACTGGATCTCTAGCCAATTGCTCAAAACAGAGGCTGCTAAGTCAGACAAATGTGTACACTGTGATTCATAAGGTGCTTATTTAACCCATATGTTCTGGAAATGTTCTTGCAGCCATGTGTTCGGCAGAGCTTCATTGCAGAGTTAATTTGTTCCTATCAAACGCATTTGTGTTACAAACTAAATATGTCATTTTAAACCTAATAGTCATGGACAAACCAAAGATGACAAAATATTCAGGTTGCTCCCAGTCCCAAGAGACTAGTCACTTATGCGAATCAATTTGTATCTCAAATCTCACATCAAAGACAAACTTGTAGCCAATCCTACTGTAAACTAACTAAAGAGTTATTAACTAGGAATATCCTACTAGTATATTGCACAGTATAAGCTAATCAAAGCTGAAATAACATACATATATTTGCTTGGTTTTAATCAATAAATGTTGGGGATACTATTCATAATGTATGCAACATTCTGAAATAAGGATATATTATAGTACTACATTTGTAGTAAAAGGGTTAAAGTTGAGCTGGTGTTTATTACAAAATCTGATTTTCAGAATCTTTTTTTCTAATCTAGCCATTTTAAGTAACTTGTGGGGGACAGGATGTCAAATTTTGGCATTAAGTGCCCATCTTTGAAGTTAATTTCTATCTCAAATAGTAGCTTATATTGACTAACCTGCTATGATATTATATAGACTTTCAGACCATTTATTGACTATCTTTTGGTAATATGGCCTCATTTTTAAAGGTTCTTAAGAGAATATTTGCAATATACAGCACAGGGATTTTACTGTATATCTCCCTTTAAGATCATCAGGGACTATGTAGTTAAATTCTATACAATGCTTTGAAAATATACTCTTTATTCTTTAATGTGAGCTATTAAAAAACAACTAAAACAGCTGAGAAATTTGACTTTAGAAAGCTTCACAGCAGGCAATATTCAGAACATTTTTATTGTTGTTGCTAACAACCTCAGTTTTGTAGTGTGGTAAAATTGTAACAGGTTGAATGGAGGTTCCATAGACTATTCTTAATAGCGAAATCCACAGGCACATTTCCAATGAGATTAAAGAGAACTATTAATTTCTCAATGGGAAGATGGGAACTGTTTTTTAAGCACTTTTGTGTTTAAATATTTAACCACATATGATACCCTTGCTGCTATTCTCTGCCATTGGTACTGGTGTAACCGTTAAAGGCTGTGTTCAGGGATCAAGGTCCCTTTATCTTAGAGCCTAAGAAAAACAAAGAGCATTATTAAAGACCATATTTGGTTGAAATTTCTGATTTCTTTGAGTCCATTTTTCTTGTATTTTGAATAGAAGTATTAAAATAGCTGCTTCAGTGTGTGATATACAAATATCAACAATTTAGACATACAGACACATAGATAAGAAAGGCAAAATGATGAACTGGAAATAAATGTGTCTCTTTCATTCCCAGTCAACATATGTTCAATCAGAATTAAAATGGTGTTAAACTACCTGGATTTTAAGCTATCAGGATACAGCTACTGTGTATTGATTAGAGATGTGGGTGGAGAATGAGGACAAGCGCGTCCAAAACAAGCAAATGGAACAAATTTCTCAGTGAAAACCTCAGATAGCCTGAAGTCTTTGGCATCATTACGTGGACAACCTTTTCTGCTTGAGAACAAGCTGTACTTCTGCAATTTTTCCAGAATATCATATAAACATATACTGAACAGGTTATAAGCAGACAGATTTTCTGAGGCCAATGCACAGAAAATCATGCACCCCATCCCATTCAGATTATTATTTATTGCTATTACTGGAAAGGATTAGATATGGAGGTGTGATTAGAGGGGGGCAGGGGAAATGGGAAGTAAGAGTGTTCTTTTGAGGGATGGAGTTGCATGTCACCAGCTCTAGGAGGGCTAGGTACTGTCATGTAGTGACTTTGGCTGCCTTTCGATTTTTGGTGGTGATTTGACAATGTGCTTTGTCTCATTGGCTATGTCTACACTTGGAAATTTAAGTCGACTTTATCTAAGTCGACTTAACTAAGTTGACTTTAAGTCGACTTAGTTAAGTTGACTTAGTGAGTCTACACTTAAATTCTAAGTCAACTTTGGGGGGGAACTTACAAAGTCAACCTAGAGCGTCCACACTGGACGCCCTAGGTTGACTTCTAGGTACATAGGTACATAGGTACAATGGGGCAAAGGGGGTCAGGGACCCTGGCAGGGCAGGGTGGGCAGGGCTCTGCCCTGCCCTGTGGGGGGGGGCATGCCAGGCTCCCCCTGTCCCCCTCCGGCAGGAAGGGCATTGGTGTTGTCCTGGGGTAGCCCTAAGTCGATTTAGGGTTACCCCATGTCTACACTGGCTTAAGTCAACTCTAGGGAGTTGACTTAAGCCCTAGTTGAATTAAAACGAGGTGTAATAAAGTCAACTTAATTTTCATTAAGTCAACTTTATTTTCCTGAAGTCGACTTAAGCAAGTTGCTTAAGTCGACTTAAGGAAACTGTAGTGTAGACGCAGGGTAAATTAAGTCGACTTAATTTACAAGTGTAGATGCAGCCATTAAGAGTATGTCTTCACAGCTCTCATTGCAAGGACTGCAACACATGTGCACAAGACCCAAGCTAGCTAGCGTGAACATGGATAGCAGTGATGCTGTGGCAACCCAGACTTCCCCATAGACTGTCCAAGCCCTTTGGGGACTCTGGCTAATTATTTGGCTCACTCGCCTACACTGGAATCCATGCTGCCGAGACTTCATTGATATCAACACAAGAGCCGGCAATATATAACATTCACTCAGGTATGTTGACACATATTGTAATTACACTGCAGTTATGCTCTTAGTCAGAAACACCTGAGGCTACATTAATATTATTTATTACAGTATCTAGAGTGTGTGCGACCCTACAGGACACACCAGCCCTTCCCACTCCCCCCCCCCCCCCCGCAGGCCAAATCCAGGCACTTCCCTGGTTCTCCGCAACAAACTTACTGCTGTGTGGTGACTCAGTAATGTGTCCCGATACAGTGGTTAAGAACCACTGATCTAGAGGTACTAACTAGATTGGGATCTATTGTGTTAGGCACTGTACAAAAACAGACCCTGAGAGCTTAGGCTCTGTTCCTGTCCCACTGAAGTCAGTAGGAATTTTGCCTTTGATGTCAATGAGTGCTAAATGAGACACTAACACTGTAAATTCTTGTATGTCCCTCCTAATACACCTCTGCATGGTCTTTAACTCAGTTGGTGAACAAGGATCTATGGTCAAAGGATTCGATGGTTGGTGCAAAGCAAAAACAACCAGCCAATGGACAAGACAGACAGTGACACTATATCTAAGGATGCACATATACTAACAGAAGGGCTAACTTCTGGACTAACTTAATGAGATGGTACAGAGTTTACATCAGCAAAGAATTTGGCCCTGTATATCACATTTTTTTTAATCAGAAAAAATGCTAAAAAAGGTTTTTTACCCGTCATGCAAACAGAAATCCAACTGTGAGCAATTGTGCCTCCCAACACTCTCCCTCACGAATGCAAATGAGATTTAAAAGCAGACAAATATTTGCCAGTTGGATGCTATACAGACATCTGGTGGCGATCAGAGGTCTCCACGTCAGTGAATCCAGCTCACAGCTGGATTAATTCTAAGAAAAACAAATTTCTTCCACAGCTACTGGTCTGTTGAATGAGTGGGGAGTCTGGGAGTAGTGAGGAAGGTTCTCATTAAAATTCCCAGTACTTTGTAACCTGGATCTGCCTGGCAAAAGGAAAGAGAATTCTGAGCCCTTACCTTCCTGCTAAGTGAAATGCTTGGAAGTAGGCACAGCCTCTGGCCTAGGCCTTCTACAGATCTTGCCAGACTAATAATGTCAGAAGATACCTGTGTATTTTGCATTTTGACAGTAGCTTTCCTGAAAGTAAAATAGGGCTGTAGCCCCTTATTTGGCAACTCAGGTTGTTCATATTCTAAAGAATGGGTTAATGGTGTTGTCATATTATTGGTTCAGCCCAGACATGTCGTGTCAGGTATGGAATGCGGGAATACTCCTGGCTACCAGCAAGGCAGGAACCCTTCTGAGAATACAAAAAGAGCTTGTCCCTACTGTAGAAGGGTCAGTCATTTCCTGAAAAGGAAGATCCGTGGATGTTATGGAGAGCTAGTATTAAAGGCTGTTCTTGACAAAAAAAACCCAAAAACCCAAAGCTAAGGCAAGGGAGCCTGAGCTCTGAGCTGTGAGGGTTAGTTGCTGCCTTCCTCTAATCACCAGGATTAACAGTCCAACTTTTGGATTTGATTACTACTCTTGGAGAACAAGTTCTAGTTGTTCCTGGAGGAGGAAGATTGTCTGTTCTGAGCTATTAGTAGTAATATTAATCATTTATATAGTGCCTAAGTGCTACTGCAACTGGGGGTTTTGACCAACCTCTCTCTCTTTATGACCAGATGAATGCGGAAGGGTTCCTAAAACATTTTTCTGTGGAAATATGGGGTCACAGTATGAAAAGGCTGAGAACCACTGGTCTGAAATCCTCTGTGAGATTGGGCTTGTGGTCTTAATTTTGAGGGAGTAAACAGGTCCAGAGGATCCACTCTTTCACTAGACACTCAACAGTTAAACATGGCCCAGGAGTTTGAGTATAGAGAGCAGTTGGTTTTCTATATATTTAACAAAAATTTCTTGCTTTCTAAAATTGGCTCTGCAGCCAGTACACTGCCATGGGCTACCTCCCTCCAGCTGATCCCTCAGTCCTAGACCCGGTATCAGTCATGGTGTTAGGATGAAGGTCAAAAGGTGGGTAGGCCAAAGTTTGTATGTATTATTCAAAAATGGCATTTCTCTGTGACGTACCAGAGATGTGAGGGTCAGAGCTCTCAGCTCCCAGTCACCGCCAAGAACTCTGCTTCTGTGTAGGTTCCCAAGTCCAGCAATGTCCTTGTAGCTGTGAATGGTGCGTGATGGGTGGCACCAAATGTGCAGCAGCCAAGAGTGCCAATTTATGCACCTAACTTGATTGTCAAACTGACTGCTTGCCAGCATGGCCACTTGGACTCAGTGTGTCCCCTTTATGAACGGAGCCCTCGCTTTGAATTTATATTGGTTTGTTTCATATTGATAACATTATTTTTCAATTGCTATAGTATTTTCATATTAAATGCAACTGTGAAATCCAAATGTAACTGAGAGTAAAGTGTACCCCAGCACAGGTAACTCTGATCTATATGTTTGTATTTGTCTTTCATTATTATAGCAGCTCCCAACCTGTGGTTCATGGAGCAGTTGCTGGTGATCAACAGAAAGCCGATGAGTTACCTGGTGCAGGCTCATCTGCTTGTTTCAAGCTACAGCTACGAGTCTCCAGTCTCTGCATTACAAAGAAGTGTCTAGATGGTTATGAAGGCAGCTGGAAACAAGGGGGAGAAATAAGCCTAGCTGTATCTTGCAGTGGTCATGGGTACAGTGGAGTCTTTGGCAGTGGAGAAAGGGTGGGAACATTTGGGGAGGTGATACAGGAACATACACAATCGCTGGGCCACATGTAGGTCTGCTCTATGAGCCCTCCCTCTGTAGACCACACACAGGTGGGTTAGGAGTGGATCTGCTGCTACATGGCCCATCCATGCTTGCCACTGCAGTCTGTAGACTTCACAAAGTGGCTCCGTTGCCAATCCCTGTCGTGGGAGCAGCATACTTCCCACTCCTTATACCAGTGGAGATCCCCAGTGCCCAGTTGGGTTATTTAGACTGGGGTAAAAAATTTTATCTAGCTAGGTGCAAATAGCTACCCCAGTTTGTGTTTGAACAGTTGTTGTGGAGTGATTCCTGTAGTTTTGAAGCCAGGAACTCCAATTCCCACTGGGAGAGAGGCAGTAGAAAGCGGGGAAAGAGAAGGAAAGGAAGAATGAGGGGAATAAACCTTACCTTTGCTGTTATCGAGCTTCCAACCTCTTCCTCGAAAGAGTTCAGATACAAAAGAAAGGTTGGGTTTACTTATGGTTATAAAAGCAGCTGGAAATAAGGGAGAGAAATAAGCTTAGCTGTATCTAGGAGAGGGGGAGAGGAAATCCCAGGACTCAGAGCCGCCAGGAGAGAGAATTGTAAACAGGATCAAGATGGAAGAGAGGCAGCTATCAAAAAATAGGTTACGAGGTACAGTTGTAGGAGTACACCAAAGTATTAGATAGCCTGGCCAGGGGAGAAGGGAACCTAGAAGCACATTAAGGGTACCAGGAAGAAAGATCACAAGCTAGGAGAGCAGAGAAGAAATGAAGAGCAGAAGTAGACAGTGTCCAAAAAAGTAAGACATTTATTGTTTTAAAGACATTTTAAAATGCATAAATATTTTCCATGTATGCCCCGTTGCCATTAGCAAGCTTTCAGTATCTTCCTTGAAGGTGTTTAGGTACAAAAGAAAGGTTGGGTCTAATGAGCTGTGTGCCCTGTATATGGGAGAGAGAAAAGAGGGTTTCATGCAAGGCATGTAAGTAATATAATCTCATGTAAGAGCTGCGGTTGATTTTTCACTATGTATTAACTTTTTAACATTTATAAAGATACTGACTTCTATGTGTTCCAGCAGACTGTTTCTGATTAGGAGGAAAAGAGGGGTGTTTTTAATCCAAAAATTCTGCATATCTATCCAAAAATAAACCCGGATCAGATGGCACGTCTGTGTTTTCGGAGGCTCTGGCAGAAGTGCCGTGATAACAGCCGCATTTTGTCCCCAGAAATGTTCAGAACTCTAGAGCCAGAACTGCAGGAAAATGGTTTCAGTGACATAACAGATCTCACTCGGTCACATGAAACAAGCTCAGATATAATACTGAGTTTGGGTAAAACTGGGAACAATAAGGAACAATCCCTCATGAAGCATATGAGCCCACAGACCTCCTCCCTTTAGACTTTTAATTAAAGGGCTAGTGTAGGGCGCTACAAATCCCTGGCTGGGATAATTTAGGGGGAGTGGTCCTGCTTTTTAGCAGGGGGTTGGACTAGATGACCTCGTGAGGTCCCTTCCAACCCTATTATTCTATGATTCTATGAAATCCTGGCTGCCATGGTGACCAGGATTTTGCCCCTGGTGCCTAGCAGCAAGGGAGGCGAACGTCCCCTTGTGCCTAAAAAAGGAGTCAGCAGCACTGTTATCTTCAGCACCACCATCTCTCTCTCTGTCTCCCTTCTCTCCGCCCACCCAACCGAGCACCACAGAAAGTGCCACCAGCAGTGGCTTTTTTTCGATAGCAGGGGTTGTTTTACACACTGTGCTCACCACCAAAAGTAGTCGCAGTGGTGGCAGGTTTGCAGCAGCAGGGGCCCCATCTCTGCCACATACCTAGAGGCACCTCAGTTTTAGGGCTGGCCCCTAGATGTCAGGAAGATTTGTGGAGGCTTGGGCTAGCATGAAGAAATTGCACTATTGGACAGCCAGGCCACATACTCACTTGTCCGAGAGCCACCTGAGATCCTGAAATTGTAAGGTGACCTTCAGAGATTTTCAAATTTGTTATAAATGCTTTTCTTTCTGTTTTTTTTTAGCTGGATTAATGTAACAGTAGCTGACTCTCTGTTGCAATTCAAATAATAGATAGATCTTACCATAGCTTTGCAAAAATCTCTGATTTCCTATGTATTTCACTGGGGAGGCAGTTTCTGCATCCCCAAACCTACATCAGACTCTCAAAAGACTAGCTTTCTGCTTGATTGTAAGCTGATCCTCTGTTTTTCGTTGAGACTTTAAAATAAGAGTCAATGATTTAATCTTCTTTGAAATTATCTTATTTTCTAGAATATCTTTTCTATTGCACAGCAGGTTTTATTTAGTGCCTCCCACCCCATGTGAGCATGTGTTCAAGATGCAGTTGTGCAGGGCCAGGCACCCTGAGAACATATGCCCAGGGCCAACTATGGCCATTTGACCTGAGGGCAGATTTGTAGCATGGGCAGAGAGGAGAACCAGCTGCTTACTCATTCTGCCAGCACACAAGAGCCCAGCTCCCGCCAACAAGGGCCAGTAGCCCTACTGACTGGCAAAAGTCCCCAACTGTCCGGATGCTTACCTACTTCCTGATTACATTTCTGGGTCTCTGAGGAAAACATGAACAGGATTTTGCTCATGTTCTAGGAAGGACTTTGAGCTTGGGTAGAAGGAAATCCCTCCTCAGTCTGCAAAGCAAGAATTACTGCAGGAGGCTATTTAATTCACCAGGAGCGAAAACTGTTCATAAGTTTCCATGAAACTCACTCAGGTGAATCCTTAAAAGGTGCAGGTTATGCAAATCTGTCTGATACCCTGGACATTTGACTCTATGCACAGCCTCTCAAAGCATAAAACTGGCCTCTGCCATGAATACCACCCATTATGAGCCTGATATTGCAAAGTACTTATGCCTCTGCTTACTTTAAGCAGGCGCTTAAGTGCTTTGCTGAATGGAGGCCTAACTGGGAACTCTGAGGAAACCTACGACTGAGAATCAGGATACGGACCAAAAGAGAGGAAATGTTGTTCCTAATGAGAAAACGTTATAAAATTCTCTTTAGTGCCCTGTTTGCATCATCAGGAATCACAGGGGAGGGAATTGACTGATGTGGTGCATTTTGATGTACCATGTAAACTCCCCTCTTAGGCCACTTGTATATCCACCACACGTAGCCAAAGATCAGTCCATTTCCAAAATAGGGTAATCATACCATCCCCTCCATAAATTTATCAAGCTCAGATTTGAAAGCAGTTATGGTTTTTGCCCCCACAACTCCCCTTGGAAGGCTATTCCAGAACTTTACTCCTCTAATGGTTAGAAACCTGCATCTAATTTCAAGCCTAAATTTCTTGATGGACAGTTTATAACCTGTTTATTCTGGTGTCCACATTGGTGCTGTACTCAAATAATTCCTCTCCCTCCCTGATATTAATCCCTCTGTTGTATTTATAGAAAGCAATCATATCCCCCCTCAACTTTCTTTCGGTTAGGCTAAACAAGCCAAGCTAAACAAGCCAAACCTCATAGGGCAGGTTTTCCACTCCACAGACCATCCTTGTAGCCCTTCTCTGCACCTGTTCCAATTTGAATTCATCCCTTTTTTAAACATGGGGGACCAGAACTGCACACAATATTCCAGACGGGGTCTCACCAGTGCCTTGTACAGCGGCACTAACACCTCCCTGTCTCTACTTGAAATACCTCTCCTGATACATCCT
Organism: Pelusios castaneus; assembly: GCA_007922175.1. Lineage (NCBI taxonomy): Eukaryota > Metazoa > Chordata > Testudines > Pelomedusidae > Pelusios > Pelusios castaneus. The sequence continues at coordinate 5,553,724 of ML685768.1, forward strand.
AGAACCACATTAGCTTTTTTCACGGCCACATCACATTGGCGGCTCATAGTCATCCTATGATCAACCAGTACTCCCAGATCCTTCTCCTCCTCAGTCCGTTCCAACTGATGCGTCCCCAACTTATAGTAAAAATGCTTGTTATTGGTCCCTAAATGCATGACCTTGCACTTCCCATTATTAAATTTCATCCTATTCCTGATACTCCAGTTTACAAAGTCATCCAGATCTTTCTGTATGGTATCCTGATCCTTCTCTGTATTGGCAATACCTCCCAACTTGGTGTCATCTGCAAACTTTATTAGCACATTCCTGCTTTTTGTGCCAAGGTCAGTAACAAAAAGGTTGAACAAGTTCAGTCCCAAGACAGATCCCTGAGGGACTCCACTGGTAACCTCCCTCCAGCTTGACAGTTCACCCTTCAGTATGACCCACTGTAGTCTCCCTTTTAACCGGTTCCTTATCCACCTTACTATATTCATATTAATCCCCCGGGCCTCCCCAAACAGCTGGAGCACCGGCAACCGCTGGCACGGTGGCCTCCAGCTGGTGAGGAGACCCGGAGGCTTCCCCCGCAGCCAGAGCGCAGGTCCCAGCAAAAAGGGAGCCAGCGGCTCCCTTCGCTCCAGGACCTCCGCGGGTCCTGGCAAAAAGGGGGTCCTAGAGAGAAAGGACCACATGGTCCCGGCGAGGAGGGAGCGCTCCCTCCTAGCCGGAACTGCGCTCCAGCTCTCAGGAAGCCTCCGGAAGCTTCCCGGGAGCTGGAGCATGGTGCCAGCCAGAAGGGAGCCGCACGGCTCTGTTCTGGCCTGGACCTCTGGGGTCCTGGCAGAAAGAAGCCCGTGCTCCCTTCTAGCCGGACCCCCACAGGTCCCAGCAAGAAGGAAGCGGCAGCTCCCTTTTTGCCAGGACCCACAGAGGTCCCAGCCAGCTTCCTCCTAGCTGGGACCACTTGGTTCTGGCTAGAAGGGCTCCCTTCTGTGTGGGGCTGGCTCTCCCTGGACCTAACTAGTCGACTTAGAGAGTCTAGTATAGATTCCCTAAGTCAAGTTAGTAAGGCCCACCTTAAGTCGACTTAGGAGTCCTGTGTGGACTCTCTAAGTCGACTTAATAAGGTTGACTTATTAAAATCGACTTATTTAAGTCAACCTAAATCAGTACATGTAGACATAGCCAATGTGTCTTACATTCAGTTGTTCATTTGCCTTCTACTGCTCTGTAGCAGGGTTGGCCACATACAGGCTTCCTAAAGCTCTCCTGCTCCCCTAGTTGATAAATACACACTTATTCTGTCTGAATTTGTTTTTGCAGTGAGCCATTAGACTTTCAAACTGCAGGCATTTAAATATGGAAACATGTATCACTTGTATCTGAGAGGATAAAGCTCTACTCATGTCAATATCATCTTCATCACTTGGTATTTGTGATCCTGTTTGCTCTCACAAATTAAGCAGGGTGAGGCCAGGAGAGTACTTGGAGAGGCCACTAAGGAATATTCACATGCTGCAAACAGTGGTGTTGTTGATTGAGTAGGTGGAACTGAGTGGGCTCAGAACAAACATGATAGCATGGTGCTAGGAGGAGAGCGTGCTGCTGGGAGGTGCCATCTTTCAAATACGACATAAAGCTCAGGTCCTGAATGCTTGCAGTTGCTCTAATGAGACAAATCTAAGGTCCTGAATTCTCTCTCTCTCTAAATATTCATATGGCTTGCATAAACAGTGGCTATCAAAGGCCAGGGAAAACTAAGCCTTCCCTTTTGCAGCTGTTGCCACTGGATGCCCTGGGCCGTGGTGGCGCTGCCTTTTCCCCTCCCTGCTTGGAGGGGGAAAATTTTTATGTGCATTGCAAATTTCCCAGGGCTGAGCGGCAGTATCTGCTACTCAGCTTCCTGGATCCCTTGGGCTGCCCAGGTTGATTCCTGATGAACCAAGGAAACTGAATAGTAGATACTGCCTCCTCAGCCATCTGTGAATCTGCATGGTGCCTATAAAAGCTCAGCACAGGCAGGTGGGCAGCGTTCTTCTCCGGCCTCCGCCTATCATTGCCTGGCTTGCTGGTTGCTCTGTTCCCGTCCAGCATGCCAGGCCACCGCTCCCCCAGCCCTAATTCATGAGTCCGAATTCCAGAGGTTGTTGTCTCTCCTGCTGCTCGATGGTTCATCCTCTCCTTCCTGCTCCCCACCCCAGTGTTCCTTCTTGCTGTATCACTCGCTCCTCCCTCTCAATCCTCCTCCCCACCGCAACCCTCCTCTACTTCCTTCCTCACTTCGGCCTCCTGAGTTCCTCCTTCCCACTGTCGCTTATGACGTGCGTCTTTCCTCTCCCACTCCCCCCCACCCACCTTCGCCTCATAGCTCCCACTACTTCCCTCCTCAGCCAGGAATGCACGGGGTGGTGAATAGAGGGTGGGAGGTGTTGGGTCTGGGGTGGAGTGTGGTGTGGGCAGTGGCGGATTTACAATGAAACAGGTGGTGCTCTGGCACAGAGCCCCCAATGAAAGGGAAGCCCCAAAAGTCAGGCCAAATCTGACAAATGACTCAGTTTAATAAACCTTGCAAGTCACAAAGTGGTCCAGGCTTTCTGCATTTTGCAAACTTATTTTGCAAACTGTGCTCTAAATGTGTTTTTTGAAGTAGTCTAGCAGAGAATGTGCATCATAATTTTTTCACTGTCTTGGCAATAGCATATCAGCAACGAGGTGTAAGTGGAGGAATGTGCCCATTATTGTGGGGAATTATCCTGGCTCATACAATACCCCCATGGAATTGATTAGCAAAAGGATCTCCCACTCCCTTTACCCAGAGGACTGCCTGACCTCAAGGGCTCCCTTCCCACTCTCCTGTGTGGCAGGGTCCCTGTAACCCCGGTAAGGCTGAGCCACAGATTCTTGTGCGGGCGGTGGGGACTCAACTCCCTGAGTCACTAATTATTGTATATAGTACAAAGCAATACAACTTATTAAATGAACAGCAATAAAAAATCAAATTAAAAAGAAAGAAAAGAGGAAGAAGGTTAAAGGCAAACACCCAATGCCACCCCCTGGCATAGGGGAACCACACACAGCATCTCTGAGGTGTAGCGTCTCTGAGGTGTAAGGGATGTTCATAGGCTGTTCCTCACATGTCTCAGGCTGTCCTGCAGAGGTGAAGAGAGTCAGACACTGTCTCGGGCAGTGGCCACATGCCCCAAGCTCTAGGGGGCAGGGCCCATCTCCTCGTCATCAACCCCCCCCCATCAGAGTCATGATCTCCCTTCCAGTCTGGCCTGTAGGCCTCTTGGCTAGTGAGATCCTTCAGTGCTGGGCCCTGTCAAGGGTCCTCCTCGCTCGTCTCAGCTGCTCACCACATATGGCTCCAGCCATACTTTTATTTTCACACACTTTTCACATTAGTGTAATGCAAGGCTCAACAAATCCAAGGCTCCAGATCGCCATGGCACTCATGGGTCTGCCTTGGCGCCTAGCAGCACCCCAGTAGCCAGAGAGGCGAATGCTCCCTGCGCCCTAAAGAAAAGCGCCCGTGTAGCTGGCAGTTTCAATACCACCACCTCTCTCCCCCACCCACACTCCACTGCTGCTGAACGCGCCCCCGGCAGTGGCTTTTTTTCGGCAGTGGTGGGGGCGGCTCTTTTGCACACTGCGTCGTAGTGGCCATGGCAGGTTTTCGGCAGCGGAGGACCCAGAGCGCTCCATACTGCCACTAAATGCAACGGGGGCCTTTCAGTGGTGGGGGTCCCATCACTGCTGCACACGTAGGTGCCTCAGTTTTTGGGCTCGCCTATAGGTGTATGGCAGATTTCTCGTGGCCTGGAATAATGCAAATACAAGCTTTCCTCTAGACCAGAAGTTCTCGAACTGTGGACTGAGATCTCCAATCAGGCTGGCCAAGGAAAGGTGTTAGTAGTCTGCTGAGACTCTCAGCAATTTTCAAGTGGTCTGTGGGAAAAAAAAAGTTAGACTACAAGAACAATCAAGTTACCTCACTTTATTTTCATTTACTTCTTAATACTTATAAGAGGAGGATGAAGACAAAAGAATGAAAATGGGGGGATTGGGGGTGGATGTGGGGGAGGATAAAAGAGTGTGTTCTTTTTCATGCTTGGAGGCCCTGAAAATGAAGCTGGGCACAGGGCCCCCACTAACTCTAAGTCCGCTAATGAGTGTGTGTGAAGCCTATGGCATAAGATGAGGGGTGGGGGGGGGGCGCTAGCTTTCCTGAGGGGAAGCTTCAGTTGCTGCCAATATTGGCTGATATCACTGTCTGTTGCTTTTACTTAGGGCGTCTAGAAATCCAGAGGGGATCTTCATCTCTGCTGTGTATAATTTCAGAATCCAGTGCTGTCAATTAGAAGAAAATGTCCAGCTTGCTCTATCATCTGTACATCTGATTTTCATCAAAGGTTGAAAAAAATGACAGTTTCTTACTTGTAACAGGTGTTCTTAGAAAGGTGTTGCTCATGCCGATTCCAAATGAGATGTTTGCACACTGCATGCGTGATTGCCAGAAGATTTTTTTCTCCCAGCAGGGCCCCATGGTGTGGTGCCTCCAAGGTGTTGTGTGGATATATAGATAGATAGATTAGATAGACCCTTCTGACCCACCGACTCTACAGTTCCATCTTGCCATATGCTCCAACGAGAGGGGGCCAGTGGGTGGGTTTTGGAATGGGCACCTTTCAAAGAACACCTGTTACAGGTAAGAAACTGTCTTTTTTTTCTTCGAGTGTTTGCTCATGTCAATTGCAAATGAGGTGACTCCCAACCAGGCCTACAGATGGAGGGGTTGGCGCTTCCCAAAGGACCAGGAGGTCCAGAAGGACCACCCTCGTGAATGCCACGCCATCTCTAGACTTCTGAGTGACAGCGTAATACAAAGTAAACATGTGGACTGATGTGGGGCAAGTGGACAAGCCCTTGTGGAGTGTGCTGTTAATGTGAGGGCTGAATTCCCAGGTTGTAACAGATACATATGCAAGAGAAAAATCTACGCAGACAGACTCTGCCTGAAGATTTGAATGAATAGGTTTTTGCCTAAGGCAAGCACCAGAAGCTCCAACAACTGTCATGGGTGGATGGGTGGTAAGAAGGGACTGGAGGGTCAGTGGGTTGGCACGGATTTTATATATATAGATGACACCATGGAAGTGCCATTCCAGGGGACATCTGCTCGACGTGATGGGTACTGCTGGGGAAAAAAAATCTTCCAACGATTGTGCGCACACAGCATGCGCGCATGCTGCAAAAAGTTTATACAGACTGAAATGGAGGTATATTTTCTAAGGAATCTCAGGCTATGTCTACACTACAAAAAGTTAGGTTGACTTTAAGTCAACTTTATTAGGTCGACTTAATAAAGTGGTTTCCCTGAACGAGGACTTAGCAAGTCGACCTAACTGCCCTTAGTCGACCTAATAAAGTGGCCTTAAGTGTCCACACTATGCTTAGTTCGACCTAAGGAGTCGCCTTAAGGGTTAGGTCAACCTAACTGGTGGTTCTTATTAAGTAGACCTAAGCTTTCATTAAATTGATTTACTGAAAGCTTGGTGTGGACAGGGACTAAGTTAGGTTGACTTAAACCTCCTTAAGTTGACCTAATTTGCAAGTGTAGACATTGTCTCTATAGGGCTAGTGTAAGGCCCTGGTGATCTAGAACCCAAGCCTGCAAGAACTGCTTAGTAGCTGACAGCTCCATGTTGTAACCCAGCACCATTGCCCTTCATTTGCTGTGGCTACAGAGCATGGGATGACCCACTCAAGGGTTCTGATAGGCAGTAGACCCATGGTTCCTGACTGGCTCCCCACCCTATAGAAAGCAAAGGGGCATTCCAGGAAGTGTCTAGACAATAGTGTGAATCTCCTGTAGGTGCTATACATGATCATTCCTGCTCCTGAATTCCTGACTTTGACCTCAGCTTGATTTGGTCTTCACCTACTGACCTGGTCCCTGAAACCTGACTCCTCCTCTTGGTATTGAACCTGGCCTGGAACCTGACTACAAATTCCTCCCTTTCTCCTAGTCTCAGGTTTGACCCTGCTCTGACTCATGTTCCTGATGCCCCTTGTTAGGATGCTGACAGCTAGAAGCAGATTATGTTCAGGTCTGGGGGGCCCACACATTCAGCAGCACAGCAGCTCAACTCATCCCCTGGAGCAGACTCTGGATTTGGAGATCCTGCACCAGTGTTCAGAGGAGTGGGGGAGATCTGGGCACGGAGAGACCTTTCTACATGTGGATATGGGGAAGGAAAGTCCTACCCACTATTAGGGTATCTGCTTACTCTGTCATAGGAGGGAAAGAGCCAAGAAAGAGTTCTCTAAGCACTGCCTCGTCCAGGTCTTCCATTCCTATGTGACTGGACCTTGAAAGGTGCTGAATCTGTCACAGTAGAAAACCTTCTATGTATGTAACTGGAAAGCACACTGGGGAGCATACATTGAATCACACCAATCCCCTCTGCACTCACTCACAAACACAGCTGTGAAATAGCCACGCGTGTGCTAGGGCCCAGCCTGTAGGTGTGCACACCAGCTGCGGCTGCCGCTCCAGCTTGCTAAAACATCCTACGTGGGAGACTAAAAAGCCCTTGTGTGGATTTTTACCCAAAGTTTATGCAAACCCGAGCCCTTCTCAGGTTCAATACATTCCTTCTTAGTACCTCACATAACAGGTCCCCAGCTCTTCCCTCACTCCTATGCCTCTCTTTCCCTTTGGCTTCCATCTCCTTACAAGTCAGTCTACTTCCTTCAGTGACAGGCCCCTCTGTCCACAACAGGATTAGGTGGTTGTTATTATGTATGTTGGGAAAGTACCTTGACCAGCCTTTCCTGCAATCTCCCAGCAACCATTCTTGACCATGACTGTCAACCTTCCCAAACAGCATCCGATATTTCTGAAAAGTGTGGCCAATTCAAGATGCTGAACCAACAACTGTTGTGGCCTTTAGACTGAGCCTCATTTATGCATGAGCACGGCATTTCATCTTCAGCCCCTCTCTCAAAGAGCTGCTGTGATCGGCCTATGACCTGAACCCAGAATGTTGCCACACTGCATTGATCCAACATATTAACTATACATTCTCCATAGTGCACCAGCGTAGGGAGGAAAAACTCTATCTGTCTTTCTATCAGTATGCAGTAACCTGGCAACTCTAGTGATGGTCTAAAATTGTCACTAGCGAAAGAAAGAAGCAGTTTTAAAGAGCCACATCTGATTTCTGCTTTAATGTGTATTACTGACATGTTTTAACTGACTCCAGTTTTAAAATGCTGTAACCATTAAAGAAAACAGAAGCCTGTTTGCCATTGTCGCTTCTGGTTGCACAGTTTGCAAAACATTCCATTTTTGCTGGGTTCAGTTTGTACCCTGGGGAAGAGCTCTGACTTTTACAGGCAGGTCAAACAGGGCTAGGCACCCTATGTGCTGCACATACTACAGCGATTAAGCATAATCACCTCCCTTCAAAGCCATTAAGAACTACCCTAATGATGTTAGCGGTGAAGCCAGGGAATGCGCCTAAGGAAAGCTGGCTTTATAAGCACATTTCACTGTTCAATGCAGCCTTTAAGGTCATTGCTAAAAAGCTGACTTGGGAATTAGAGAGGTTTACATCCAGAACACTTGGATCTTTGTTCCAAGGATACTTAGCATATTGGTAACCACTTGAAAAATCAGTGAAAGGCTTTGGTTTCAGTTTTCTGTGCAGCTGGAAATGGTCTCTGTGGTAGCTCCTCATGTAGACTATAACCATCCAGAAGAAAATTAGACAAGCATCCTTGGTGTTCATATATATATGTATGTTTTTAATATTAGTCTCTTGGCAAAATGGGAGGAATAATAGAGAGATTTTTCTCTGCACTGCAGATGTTTTATTTCCTCATACAGTGCTTTTGCTTGTGATCAGTGCTTTAGGGCTCATAAATCCCCGTTTCCACCTGCTGACCATAACATTATAGGAAAAATATTGTTCACTATCTGTAAAGCTTAGGGCTTGCCTTTTGATAAAGAAACCTCCGAGAATATCACTTCACTGCCTCCACTAGCAAAACAAGCCAATGGCAATATAATGCTTTGAACTGTGTGTTAGAAGAACAAAACAGGTTGTCCCAGCGGCAGACTGGGGCGAACGCTACCCTTTATTGCCTGCTCATTCCATGAGTGAGCAGGGGGGGAGGCATTACAATCCTTTTATGCTTTACAATATGCAAAAGCTTACATTTTCAATGACTCCCCAGAGACCCTTGTTTGGTTACACTGACAAATAATTAATATTAATAACTATATGATGAATATAATTATCCCCATCCCTGTTTACAGGTTTTGCATATATTGCACAGATGCTTTACCATCAAACTCATTATTTTCTACAACAGAAATTACTTCACAGTCCTTAACAAGCAGGGAGGAGGGGAAGAAAGGTGATAAGCAATGCTCCCATCCAGGACCTTATGTAGGAGAGGAAGATAGAGAGAAAAACCCTAATATAACTTTTAACTAGAATCTTATTTACAGGCCAGCAAGACTTGCCCATAGTAACCCCATAACCATAGTAGCTATCATTCAGGCCAGGTGCTCAATTTAACTCTTTCCTACACTGCGATTATGTGACTTCTAGGAAAACATGTCAAATGAGTCCAGATTTTCCCTAGTCCTCTCAAAGCTACACAATGGCAAAGGGAGACTTTTCTATAGTATTGTACCATCCATTAAATTTATTCCAAAGGGGTAGCCGTGTTAGTCTATTGTAGAAAGACAATAGAGTCCTGTGGCACTTTTAAAGACTAACAGATTTATTTATCGCATGAGCTTTCGTGGAGCCCTTGGAACTAATACAATCTTCCTCCTGGGTGCAATCTCCTTGCCTTATCTTTCTATGGACACCTAGCATTTGATGTCCCAAAGTGATTAGTGGCTTAACGAGTCTGAGTTGAGAAACCTGAAAGGGGTCTCATTTTCAAAAATGCCTATCACCTGACTCCTTAAAATCAGACTACATAAATTGTGCACCCAAAAACAGCATAATCAAAAATTACGAGTTACTTTTGAAAATGCATGTATAACCTTTTTATTTTGGAATGTTTCTTTGTCCTGTCTTTATTGACCGAGATCTATAGATAGAAACTGAGATTCTGGTGTACAATGAAATAGTCATCCCCACTCTTCTTTATGGGTTTGAGACGTAGGTGACATATCAACAGCACCCTAAGCATCTGGAGTGCTATCAACAGTGTTGCCTTAGGAAGATGCTCCATCTCAGATGTGAACGCTGTCACACCAAAGCCAGCGTTCTCAGTACAGCTACAACCATCATTGTTGAGGTTCTGATTATGAAACATCAACTTTGCTGTGCTGGTGATTGTGTGTGGATGACATAATTGATTCATAGACTTTAAGGTCAGAAGGGACCAGTACGATCATCTAGTCTGAACTCCTGCAAAATGCAGGCCTCAAGACTTTACCCACCCTCTCCAGCAACAGGCCACCAACCTCTGACTGACTTATTTACCGCCTTAAATCATGATTTAAGAACTTTAAGATACAGAGAATTCACTGGTAGGTGAGCCAGGCCCTGTGCTACAGAGGAAGGCGAAAAACCCTCACAGCCCAGGCCAATCAGCCCTGGGGGAAAATTCCTTCCCGACCCCAAATATGGCAATCAGTTAAACCCTGAGCACATGGGCAAGTCTCAACAGCCAGTTACCCAAGAAACAATTCTCTGTAATAACTCAGAACCCACCCCATGTACTCTCCCCTCTTAGGCCACTTGTATATCCACCACACGTAGCCAAAGATCAGTCAATTTCCAAGATAGGCTATCTGATCAGACCATCCCCTCCATAAATTTATCAAACTCAGTTTTGAAAACAGTTATGGTTTTTGCCCCCACAACTCCCCTTGGAAGGCTATTCCAGAACTTTACTCCTCTAATGGTTAGAAACCTGCGTCTAATTTCAAGCCTAAATTTCTTATGGACAGTTTATAACCATTTGTTCTGGTGTCCACATTGGTGCTGTACTCAAATAATTCCTCTCCCTCCCTGATATTAATCCCTCTGATGTATTTATAGAGAGCAATCATATCCCCCCTCAGCCTTCTTTTGGTTAGGCTAAACAAGCAAAAACAAGTCCTCCTTTCTCAACTTAGTCATAGTAAGAGGACTCGCAGGGAACAGAGGAAAAACTGCAAGTATACCCTAAAAGTATATTGCAAGAAAGGAGGCATTGACCCCACAAAAGCATTGACGTGAAAGTCTGCAGTAGTGCATGCACATACACCTGGAAGGTACAGGACCAAACCTCTGAAAAAATCTAACCCTGCACATGTTAGTTAGCAGGTAGTGAAACACAACCGGAAACTGTAGCATACAAAAGTCGTTAGATGGCAGCTATGTTATACAGATAATATATAGCCTAATGTGCAAACAGTAATATCCATTGGATAAATTTAATCTGTAACCGCTTTGTTCGAGTTTTCTGTCTGAGCAGTGATCGGTTCATAATCTATTTTTGCTGGGAGGGTTTGACCGAGTTAAATACAAAGAGTTGTGTGTCCTTAATTTTTTTTAACAGACATGAAAAATGCTAATCTACACATTTTCCAAAGGTGGCTGTTTTGGTACCAAAAAGCAGTCAGAAATGGAAAAACCTCAGCCTGCCCCTGCAGTGGTTATAAAATGGTACTTGGGACAACACCCATCCCTTTATGCACCAGGATCCGGCAAAATTCTTTGCTTTAATTCTCCATTGTGATTTTAAAAGGAAAGGTGTTAGCTCAGCACCACTACAGTCTAAAATCCTCTAGCTAAAGAATAGCCACCCGGCTGCTGACTATGCTGTAAGTTTCCTAGCACTGCTTCTGCTCGGCTCAGTCCCCATTTCAGGCATTTCTAGTTGTGAAAGGGTATTTAATTCAGTTGGTAAACTCTGAGCTGCGAGACCATACTACCTGGGCCCCTTAGAAACACCTAAGCAGATGCTAATGGTGGCTGTGACTGTAGTGTGGACAAATATTCACTAGGTCCAGGCTGAAACTACTGAATTCATTTCACACAGAACTTAAATGGTGTCCGACAGGAACATGTTTTGGTTATTAGTAAACTGGGAGGAGCCAGACTAAGGGGTGAAAGGCTCTGTAATCTCTTACATGGGGTCAAGCCATTCAGTCCCCCACGAATCAGTTACTTTTAGTTTGCAAAGACATTTTGAAACAAAACTGGACGTCGGGAAAAAGACATGGAAAAACGCAAATGGAAAAAAATTATTATTCATGCTTTTTAAATGTGTATCAGCAGTTGTGGTTAAAAGAAAAAGGTGGGCAAGTCTTTAAAATGAAACCATTTATATCCATTTTTTCCAAAATGTGTCCATGGTGTATATCTAATTACTTAAAGGTTTGTAGAAGTATCTCAAACCAGACCCTGGAGAGTCTGGGGTACAGTAAGCCTAGCAGTGCGGGAGATGTTACTGAAGCTGAAAATACTTCAAAAATTATTAAAATCTCAGACAACAGCCTTATGGGACACTATCAGACAGACTAAAACAGAATGGAAAAAAGTGCAATTATCCATAAGAACCACCAGCTAGTTACTTAATGGAAATCATATGCTCTGCAGCCTGCGGGTAACATTTTAGCAGCCAAAGATACACTTTAGCGAGCAGAATCTATTTTATTTCATTCACATGCTCTGTAGAAAGGTGGTAGGTTTCTGAAAGATAAACATCCAGTTTACTATCCCCCACTCCCAACATATTCTTTCCCCTATGTCTATATATAATTTTAACAATGTTTTGCCAAATGGTCAGATGCATTGAAATGGGGCATTTTGCAGGGCTGTCCAACACCCTTTGTGAAATTGATAAATCAGAGTGGACATAATTTTGGCATTTCATTTTCCTTTCAATGTGTCATTGCAATATCAAGTTCAGCTGTACTTCAAAGAAATAAGACTTTTCTTTCCTACCACTAGACATTTTTTTAGTCAAATAGCATTTCTAGTAAAAACAGAGCATCTCTACATCGATGCGCCATTTACATCATGCTTTGCTAGGCATAAGCAACCACTACACCTGCAGGAATTTTGGATGTCAAAACAGGTAAGCTAGAGTGTAATTTGTGGAAAACAGTTGGTAGAGAGGCAAGCAAGGAATTTCTACAAACTCTATGCCACTAGCGCAAAGGAGGCAAAGAGACCTTATGTCTCCTCTGCCAGAGATATAGCAACATCATGCCCTGCTGAGGTTTCCAGACTGTAAATCATTTCATAAACTCAGTCTGCCTCAACTCAGCTCTGGAAACCAGATCCTCACTTCATGAGATCACCCGCCTACATGATGGCTTCATGAGTCACCCAGAACACAACAGCCTCCTTCCAAGAATTTTTCCCATTCACACAAGAAGAAATCATAACAGCAATCAAAGCCATACGTGGGATTTAACTCCTGACCTTAGCAAAAATAAAAGACCCAGGACTCCTAATATCAGTTTGCCAAGCCTCCTTTATCATCTAACCTAAAACAAACTACCTTCCAGTACAAAAGAAAGCATCCCTCAATGTTAGACTCCTCATAAACTATCACTTAGTGCTCACCTCTTGTTGCTAAACAAACTGAGAAATAAGCAGAGTCTCTAAAAGCACCTGTCAATCATCAATATCCTGGGTCCCCACAGTAAGGTTTCAAATTAGGATCTGGTTCAGAGACACCACTTGTTGCTGTGGTGGTGGACTGTCTCTTGCACATACACTCGGGTTTCTGACATATTATTCAACAACTCCAGAAAGCTGGTGAGAGAGCTGAACTGGCAACACTGGCGAAGTTCTAGCTGAACATAAAGGACATGTAGAGGTGGGTGATTTCTATGTAAATCTTAGCTAGCACCATTGCACAGCCTTCAGAATCCCTAGCTGAAATAAGCAGTTGGCTGAAGAGCAGGTTGCTAAAGATGAGGCTGGCAGGAAAATGGAAGAACTTCAAAAAACTTGCCACCTTTAGCATCCTTCATGACTGAGGGACTTTGCCCTTGGATTTAAATCAATCCAGAGTGTTGAGGGCCTTTTAGAACTTCAGTGCTGTTGGATCCCTAGGTTGACAGCAGAAACCACCCTTTTGTGACAGCATTCAATACCTCCCAAATTACTGGAATGCTTACCCAGGGAATAGCTGCATACCCTTGTAAAAGTCTCCATCCGGTATACTGTGCAACATCCTGCCAGTTAAACAACAAATACTTGTGAGCATTCAAAGCTGGTGTTCAGTTCTCTGCACGGGCACCCCACTGAATACAGAGTCCAATTCAAGGTCTGTCTTCTTTCTGCAACATCTGCCATGCTCTGCTAGAATAACAAAGTTGTAGGCAAACGGGAAGTCTTATGAGACAAATAGAAGACCATAGCCTCCAACTATTCCCACTCAAAGTTGGAACTCACAGCTAAATTTATAATGATTTGCTTCACCTCACCATAGTCAGAACTAAATGGAAAACGTATTGAGAGAAGCCAAAGAGAGATGTTCCTCTCATATACAACCCAAGCCGATTAAATAACTTACTGCTGCAAAGGAAATGAGGAAGATGTCCCAATTCAAAACATTTTCAGTGGACACTATCCTATGAAAATCTAGAGCTTTTTATTAGCAGCCAGTCTTGCATGCCATCGCTCTCTAACTCACTCAAGTTATTTATAATCTAGAATGAAGAAGAGCTTTGCAGTAATGGAAAGAGTTTATAGGAGACCTAGTCAAGATAAAAGGGAACAGGAGGGGAGAGAGAGAAAGAGCCAGCAAACACCTTTATTCAGAAATATCCAAACAAGAAATGTTTCAGAGTAGGAAAATGCAAAGGAAACACAGACACCACATTTAAAAAAAGAAAAGATAACAGTTAAATGGTAGAGTCAGTATAAACTGACATTGTACATTGGGGAGGGAGGAATATGTACAGCATAGGTTAGAAAAAATTTCTATTCTTTAAGTAGAAATGGTCAGTCCCTAACTTGATTGAATCTAAATAGTAATACCCCAACAGTCACCTCACCTGCCAAGTGAGCTGTAATAATAAATATCCTGCCTACTTGTTTAACAAAAAGAATTAAGAAAAGCAACGCAGAAGAGTGTAAAATAAAGCTGGGCCACCTGCACCATTGCTTTATTTTAGATTTGCTTTGCCTAAGTCACAACTCCAATGTGGCTCAAGTCTCCCCTATTTATAAAACTGAGGACAACACACGCTGGGCTCAGAAAGATGCTGAAATGACCCAACGTTTGCAGCTCTCTGGCAATGTCAAGCATGAAACATGATAGTGGAAACTCTGGCAGCAAAGACACCTGCAAATTACCTTGCCACCCAAGTCAAAATAATTTGATCAATTCAAACTGAATATAGAATTTTTAAATGGCTATTTTTACTTAAATGAACATTCTTGATACACAAGGCATTTGATTTTCTACCCTCTCAATCAATGCTGACTTAACTATGAGAAAAGGAATATTACATATACTGCTAGTAGATTAAAAGCAGAGCCACATAACTTCAGAACTAATATATTTATGTTTAGGATTTAAATAAACAGGGTTACAGTGAGAAAGTATGGGAGAGAAGGATAAATGGTACCACAGGGAAATCTTTTTCCACAGTTTATTGGAAGATGTTTTTGAAGGCAATGGTGTAGAAATGAAATTGCATTATCTACAGTTACAAGGTATGCAAGATTCTTCAGCAAACTCTATTTGGTTAGTTTTTTAAACGACACCCAACAGTAAAGATTGAACTGTCTTAAAATGGTGACAATTGCAGAATGTCCTAACACATATTAGTGATATCTGTGCTTATCCTTAAATACACTTTTTATAAAACAGGGTACAAGAGCCCTGACAAGAGCACATAATATGTGAAGAAGAGGAAAAATAACTACAAGCCTATGGCCATCATTTCTTTATTTAGGAGCTGCTTAGCACCTTGCAAGATTGTGTCCTAAAGGCCCCAATTCAACAAAGCACTTAGCCACAGGCTTGGCTTTTAAGTACATACTGAAGTGTGCTGGTAAACTGGGGTTTAAATCAGTACATTCTAAATCTAAACATGTCATTAAATAATACATCTAAAACAAGGTCAGGGTATTTAACAGCACTTACAATAGCTTAGGTCAGAGAGAGTATTTGATCTACAGCAACAAGGTTTTAAATATATAAACAGCAGAAAATCTATTAACATTATGTATGAGAAATAGCACTATAAATGGTTTCCACTGGAATGCCAAAAACAACAGTAATGTTGAGTGAGAGGTACATATTTTACAAGTCTGGAAAACTATTTTAACGATAAATCAAATAAATAATTTGAATGGTTTTAATACAATTCTAAACTATTTTGGCATATGTGCTGTAGCTGTGCTGTAGCTTTATAAAAATGCAATTCTTTATAAGAACATATAATATCCCACTAAGATTTTCAGCAAAAATAAATAATTTCCAAGGTTAGCCTTTGAAGCCATATATAAAGCATATCTACAGCAGCTCATTCTTAATGTTTTTCGTCTTATTTCTTTAGGATATTACAGAAACAGAAAACGTTATAGGAAACTAGAACAGAGAAAGATACAGAAGAGTTTGCTTTGTGTTTTTTAAAAAAGGACCTACATATACAAACCATATTTAAACACTTGACAGTCACACCAAACTGCGTACCCTAGCTCATGCAGAACTGCATGGTGGCTTCAAGACCACTTGTTTTCATTCTCAGACAGAGCCCTAGGCAGTCACTGAATGATACAACTGATTCAAACTCTGCCCAACACCCAAGTGTAGAGTACACATTATCTGATGTTTATATTCATACCTGAGGTTACAATTTCCACCTAAATAAGCTTATTTTTACATTAGCGTTACATTGCTTAAATATCAGTTTACTCAAAAGATTTAACAATGATATAGCCATTGACTGGAATGAGTGGTCACTAAATAAAAACATTAATATTAACTAAATTGGTAGATTAAAACAAAATGGAGCTAGATTCCAGTTGGGCCAAAGAGGTTCCAACAATAAACAGTGCTCAGGTTTAAATAGATTGGAGAATCTTTATTTTTATATATATATAAGTTGTTAGAAAAGCTTATCAAAATTTAAATTTAAACAAAATCTAGATAAATCCACCAACTGGAAACTAAGCTTGCCTTTTCTCACTTTGTAGAGATGTATCATAGATCATATGCAAAACCTTTCATAGGAAAGCATGAGTACAATTATTTTATAACATGAGATTTTAGTCTCCAAAACAGACTACCCAAAATATACTTTTCTTCAAAATTATGTGCGTGTTCAATTATGAAAAAACATTGGAAAAATTATGCATCATGATCTCATTCTAAATCCCCCATCAAGATGCAGGCAGTAAAAATTACCAAAACATTTGACAATCCTAGGGGTGTACATAAAAGTTATTTTATTCAATTATTGTGTGTGGTTTCAGTACCGTCTCAAATTGCTAAAACAAACATTCTAGAAGTAGTGCGTAACTTAAAGTTCATTTCCACATGCCCACTGGAAACCCAAAATTGTATTTATAAATAACAAGATAGATTAAAAATAAGGTTACATTCCTTGTTCATAAAGTAATATTCTAAAACTACAGTATTTACACAATCTACAATCTTGTGTATATAAATACTTTATCTACATATACTGAACGTTGCAAGTAGTTAAGAGGAAAAACGTCAAGAGACTTCTTAGTCTGATTTTGCAAAATGAAGTTAATAATAATCTTGCACAAATATACATCTGAATCATCTCTCTCCAAGATTAAATCTTGAATTAACACTTGACGAAAAGCAGCTGCCATTTTGACTGAATATTTTCAATCTGGTGGCACAATTAATAAAGCATCTTTGATGTATCAAAATTTCAGGAATCTGTATTTCTAGAACTGACGAGGCTGTTGCTGTTAAGAGGAAACAATTGTGTGTTTTCTTTTAACAATTTCAATGAAGAGTAATTCTGAAAAAATCTATTGTAATTTGCAGTATGACACTCTCAAGGACATGATGATCAAGGAATAAGATTATATGGCATTTCTTTTAGTTTTGGGATGAATCATAGTGCCTAAACAAGTGAGACACTAATGACTGGCTAAACAATGGCCAGAAATACATAGGCTGGTGCAAGCTTCTTCACACAACCCTATCCAATGCACTCCAATCTAGAGCAGCTAGTCTGGTCATTTGCCTTTGTTGAAACAACACTGTCAGTCTTTCTACTATACTTTGTGCTGTGATTTTGTAGCATAGCTATCCAGCAAGCTGAAAAAACTTATCTGACTAAAGCCAGATCTCAATAAAGGTTGAGAGGTGATATTCCAGAACATTTGGTCACTGTGCCACCTAGTAGTGCAACATGACTTTGAAAATATACATACGCTTAAAACATACGACATTCACAAATAATGTATTGTGTAAAAAATGGCCAATATCCCTCATTGCTTTCCAGTTCTTGTCTGCCAGAGGCAATCTGTTATGGTTTTCCCATTTTAGGACTGAATTTGGTACTCTGCTAAAATCTAGATAAATGCTAGAAGTGATGATTGAGTAGCTACACTATCGTATAGCAACCTGGTCAAGGTACAAGATGGTTACAATAAAGCCAAAAAGCTTAAAGTAAAATGAAATATTATTTAACACATACGCAAGCTGAAAAAGGCAGAAATCTGCAGAAGTTAAGGCAATTTCATACAGTACATTGTTCATGAGTTCACTCTATCCTCAACATAGTGTGTGGTCAAATCGGACTATCCATTTTCCTATAGGAATGCAGGCAGCATGGGATGTTTTATTGGTTTAACACCATATTAGGTGATTTATCCTCTTGTCAGATCATATTATCATAGTATTCAAATTACTGTGAAGTTCAGGTTACTTGAAGGCAAACAAAACATACACAGCAACACAGGCTGTCAGGGGGACAGGCGATTCAATGAACTGCTTTCTTCTCCTGTTGCAGTAAGTTTGAGTGTTGTCAGCTTCCGAGGGGGATGCTGAGGGCTCTTACGGAGGTTATCATCCATCTGCAGAGAAAAAGAATGGAAGCTGAATGTGACATACAGAAGAACACTGATGTATGTCAAGAGCCTACATATTAGGTTCCAGTCACAAATGTTCATATGAGTCAGTTCACCATGCTATTTCTGCTCTCAGTTCTGGCCAGAAAGGATGCTTTGCTTCCTCTCTCATCCCTAAACACTTGCTTGTGCTGAGGTCACTCTTTATACCATGGCAGGAAAGGGACAGGCCCTACATGGGCTCCTCCTTGAATCATCTACCTGGGAATGTTGAGAGAATGGTATGGCTCACCTTCTCCAAGGAAGCCTAAGTATCAGTTTTGTGACATAGCCAATTCAGGATCAAAAGTCAAAATTGCCAAATTCATCTGGTTTACTAGTGTGCTCAGCGCCTCAAGCAGCTTTCAGCACCTTGCAGAAGTGAATCCTGTAAATTCAGAAGTGATTCAGAGAAGTTGGGGGAATTTGATTAGCTAAAGATTTATAAAATATGTTGCTAAAAGAGCACGATAAGATCTTTTCAAAGACACATCAAAAACAATCTCTGAATAAAAGGATTTTAACTTCCCAGAGGAAATAAATGGAATTTGAAACACTTCATAAGCACAGTACATAAAATTCAGTAAATATGCTATGACCAATACCTAATGCTGGAAATTCTCTATATTATTTACAGACATACCATTTAATACACTGATACTATTCTCTTTTAGTCACATTTGGGTAGCATTCTTTTAGTGAATTAGTTTGCATAGTGTTCTCAAATATTTTTCCTGTAATTTAGTGCTAATGAAAGAGTCTGACTGACAGCTATGGAAACCAGTGTCCAGTGCTCTTTACCAATAAATCAGTAGAGTATGCACTGGGGAACTTCTGATTGACCCATTTACTTAAAAACAAAACAAAAACAAAACAAAAAAACCCAACAATAACAAAAACCAAAACCCACCACCACACATTAGAAGGAACAAATGTGGGATTTTAAGAGTGAGTAGGGGAATGAAGAGATGACATGTGGTTACACTGAAGACTTTAGGTCTTCAAATCAAGAGGAATGGACTTAAATGGATGTCCATAGGAAGCAAGTTTAACATCTCGGGGGATACTATATAAAACCATTATCTACCAATTTAAGTGATGATAACAGACCAAAACAAAAGGGATAGTGTCAGACTGCAGCAAATATTAGGATGTGGATATTTCTGTATTGCTCAGACTATTCATGCAAGGTCCTGAACACATACATGGGAAGGATTTTTGGTCTCTGGGACAGATATGGATGATTTGAACTGTGGGCCCAATCATGAAAAACTGCCTCATTACTAATTCCTCATTCAAGGAGAATGTTGCTCAAATTATTCACAGGGACAAGCTTAATCATATTCTGCTAGTCACAAACGTATTCAAAAAAAGACTGATGATATAAGCCTTTGGAAGATGACAAGATTTGAGGCAGGGACTGTGTATTTTACATGTGTGCACAGTGCCTTGCACAATGGAGCCTTGAGCGAGGAATGAGGCCTGCAGATGCTACTGGAACACAAATAATACATATTCCTACTAATATGTTGTGTTATCCTTCAACATTTGAATTCATGGTATTTCCTATGTCAATAGTATTGCTCTTAATATAATGAAACAGTTACTTCACAAAGAACAAGAATGTACTTGTTTCTTTTAAATTATGACATTGTGTTTGTTTCTCTACGTAAATTGACTCCTTAGCAAAGAAATAAGGAAAGTAAGAATTTGCATTGTAAAGATACAATTACTTAGAGCAAGTCTACACTACAAAAGTAAGTTTACCTAAGTTATGTCAATGTACAGCTACTAGAGTAATTGAATCTATTTTACACACTCATGTGGGCCCTTGCTCTGATTGAATTGCCAATATGGGACATTGCATGACGTTTTCTGAAAGAAAGCAACACAGTGTCTAGACTGATTCTGCTTTAATCTAACTGCATCAATTTAAGCGTTATGCCTCTCATGAAAATGGAGTTAAGTCGTGTAGTGGGGGAGTTACATAAGCAAGAGCTCCATTCCAGAATAGAAACTTGCATTGTTAGGTTGACATGAACTGCCTTACATAGACTTAACTCTGTAGTGTAGACCAGGCCCCAGCATGCAAGAACAGCTGGGAACAACAGTCGCAAGAATTACTGGAAAACAAAGACTGAAGAAAAATAACCTTTTCAATCAAGTTGGATTCCTTATTTACAAGCTGTGTGAGTTTCTGCAGATTTGCATCTACTGTATCCTGTCCAGATGGAGAGAAGCCTAAAGCACCAAAGCAGAAAAATGAAGAATGGAAAGAAATTAGGAAGAGCTTTGCAAAGCTTTTTTAGACAGAAAAATGGTGTAGTTTTTCAGCCTTATAAACAAATTCTTAATAGAAACACATTTTGCATTGCAGACAATGGTGTAGCATTTCACTTCCAAATTGAAATCCTGAACTCCTATGTAGATGCAGGCACACCCTGCTAATTTGTGACATGCTCTAAAGGCAAGAATTAAGTGGTTCTCAAGCCTTTACAAATCCATATCCTCAGATTACAAAAGCAGAAAGTTTCAGGATGGCCCTCTCTCAAAAAAATATTGTGATTCTTCTCCTCGCTCTAGCTAGCCATAAAGAAGAAAGAAGAGCCCTTTGCATAGAAGTTTGACAGCAAAGATAAAGTCACAGGCAAGATTTTTAAGAGCCAAATACTTAGTCTTCAAAATGTAATGCTAATCTTAACTTGTCTAAAGTGATTGCAAAGTTATGCACTCACTTATTCTCCTTTTCCCACCCCAGAGCCATTTTATTTTGGCAAGTCATTAGATAATCTGTGTTGGATTTCTAGATTGATTAGACAGGATTATTCTTGTATAACTTGCATTACAGTAGAAAAGGGTTACAAATGTCAGTCTCTGTTTCCTTCCCAGATGTATTCCATGGCTTCTATTCTTCCCACAATCTCCCAAAGAAAGGGAAACCTCCCACCCACCCCTAAACACTATATCAATTGGCAAATCAGAAGAGGTAACAACAGTCTGGCTTTTTGAGTTTTTTCAGTACTGTGCCACTGAACATCCTACATGAAATACTGGTATACTGATGCCTCAGGTTGAGTCACCTGTAGGACTAAACCTGCAATTTCTGGATCTGAAAGCTTGAACCTCTGCTGCTTGAATTAAAGGACCAGATCCCTTAGCTGGGAAGCAATAGCAAACTCAAACCTCTAAAGAACCACACTATGGTCTAGATGTGGCTTACAAGCGTAGGTTGTTTTCTACAAATGAAACAGAAACCTAACTGTGAACGAACAGATTCTGAATACAGGAGAAACATTTGGTAAATAAGGGCAAAGTGCTGTCAATCTATATTGAGCAGAACTCCCACTGATTTCAGTGGAAGACCTGCTCAATTTAAGGATCATCTAATTTGGCCCTATAAACTTAAGCTATCTTCTTAACTGAAAGGAGATGTCCATATAGGCTGAAGGAACAAAAAGGAGGAAGGGGAACAATCAAGTTTCTCAGTTTCATGCATTACAACAACAAATGTCAATTTGTTCCCATTTCCAGATAATATATGATAAGGGAAAGCAGCAGTAGAAGCTACTTAAAAATGTTAAGCAAGTGCTATTTTTCACTCTACTGTTCAAAAGCAGTACTTTATCTTATTACACAACTGAGAACTGTTCAGGACTTAATTCCTTCTCCCCAATCTCAAGGTGAAAAGCCACAGGCCAAAGTTGTAGTTTTGAAGCTGACAAATCTAATTTCAATTTTGCATCCAATGGAAAGCAGCATCCATTTTTAAAATATACCATATATGTTAGAGAGGTAAAAACACACATGGCTTACCAGTAACATTAAGTCTAAAGTAGCCACTGAGGATGTCATCACAGAAGCGACACAAGTTGGAAAGCTGTTTCAAATGCTCTTGTAATTGGACGCTAGGGAAGTGCACTTTATAAAGAGGAGCAAGAAAACCAAATACAAAGGCATCCAAGGTTGTAGGCCTATAAAAAAAAAATGCAAGAACAAGCAAAACTTTAACAATACAATACTTCATGAACCACTTTCTGAGCACATGCCAAAAAATTCAAAGCACGATTTAAATAAATTTTCTGGGACTCCATCACACCACCACCTGGAAGCACATGTACTGACTTCTGTGCTTTTGAATTGTATAGGGCCCTACAAGCTTGAGCATTTCAGAATTAAAATTCAGCCCTGCTTCCATGTACAGTGACTGTTCAAGTCACATTACAAACCATGCCTTGCATCATCTCTTGAACAGTCTGGTCTCCTGTGCAGAGACCAACTAAACAATCTTTATTCAGGAAAACAGAATCTCACAGGTCACAAAACAATAGTACAATCATCACTACAGCCCATGAACAGAAGTAGGCAGCAGCTAAGTGTGTGGGGGTGGAGAAGCCACTGCATTAATTTAGATAACCTCCACATATCAACCCTTTACCTTCCCTGGCCCACTTCCAATCCCTCAGAATTACTTTGGAGAGAGCTGCTGAGCTAGCACACGTGGGATGTGGAGTCCACCTGAACAATAGACCTCTTGTGGGTCTACTATATTCAAGGCCTTTCACACCTGGGGATTGAGGCATCATGTTGCGGCCAAAATTTTGAATTTGGTTCAGTTAAAACTGATAGTGTCTTGTTCAATGGCATTGGCCATTGAACCAGCAGAAGATATATAAAGAAGTGGGGGAAAGCACTGCTGGTTGTAGTGAAAAATCATCATCTTTGATTCACCAAAGCCCCTGTCTGAACAGACTTTGATACTGAAGTACTATGTGTATTTATAATATATAAATTTCTCTTCAGATCTTATCTCCTAAGATAGATGTTAAACATGAAACTGGGGAGCAGCATGAGACATTCGTGTAATTAATCAATAACGTTAGCGCATACACTATGTGAGATGACTATCAATCATAAAAAGGTTTACACTCACGTATTTCTAAAGAAAAACTGAGATGTTCCCAATCTGTTTGATAGAAGATTTAGGCACTCCTTGGCATCTCTGTATATCTAACAAGAGAAAAATTGACCTAAGAGCAATAAAAAGTGGGATGACAAGTATGCAGAACAGCATTGATCATACACAACATGCAAATCTCCATTTCAATTCTTTTCCTTATAAGTACCAATTTGTGACCCAAGTTACTCATAAAACAAAGCATACCAGTGCTTCTACTTCACTCAGACTGTACAGAGGAGGCTTCCCTCTTGTCAGCAGGATCCTGCTAAGTGCTTCCCTGGACATCTTCCCAGGTACATACAAACTCAACGGGAATGGAATCCTTGAAGCAAACCACGGCTTTGTCACACTACAGTAATTTTCAGCGTTGACCCAGAAAGTGTGCAGCTGTATCAACATAATGAAGAACATGAACAAGAGTTAATAGGTATTCTAATGGAACCATCATGTGTGTCTTTATAAAGACTGTGTAAGGCTCTGTCAGATAAATAACAGGAATTTTCACAGTGTTAAAAAAAGCAGGCTTCTATTCACACACAAAAAATTAAGATACAATTAAGACTAACTATGCTGTATTAAATTAAGACATTAGGACATTGTAGTTAATGCACAGCATCAAAGTGATGGGTCTAAATAAACCCAAGACTGATTTATAGATCATTCACTCATGGTGCAGTGTCAGGGTCATAGAAAAATATACACAATCCCCTTCAATAAGGACAAAATGAGGGAGAGGGGTTTGAGAGAGTTTCAGAACTGAGATGAGAGAGTTATTGGTGTTTTTTGTTCTCAAGTGGTACAGGAAGGTGAAGAGACTAGCTTAGAAACAGCAGCAATCTGTGAGATTGGTAGGCCAGTAAGATAGTAGATGTTTTCCCTGTACAAACAGGATCTAAAAATCATACAACTTTAATATAGACATTCTAACAGCTAAAGATTTCCTACATCTTCACAGTATGGTGGTGAGGGCTTGTGGCCTATGTCAGATGTGATTGAGAAATGGCGACTACATATGGATAGTGAGAAAATGGATATTAATACAGAGTCAGAGTTAAGGTTGTTAGAGAACCTTTAACTTTGAATGTGTAGGCTTTTACATTTTTAAATAAGAACAAGACTCACGTATAATATAACTGATGCCTATTTAGAGCCTAAACTGCATCATAAAGTAGTTTTTGTCTAAGATTTTCCCTAGATACCTTTAAGGAAAAAGAGTTTAAATTCTGTGAAAGCTTGCTAAGGATGGTTATTTTGATTTCTGAGAGAAAGATATTTTATTACAATTCTAGATGCAATGTACAAGCAAGACATGCTTTTTAATAGAACACATGACAAAACAGTATTTAAATCAAATACCCCTGTGGTACATGTGTAACTTTGAGGGCACTTGGAACTGAAAAGACTGTTAGTGTTACCCTGCAGTGAATAACTAGGCTGGTGGAAACCAGGGTGAGACCTTGTGCTTATGGGCAGGCTACAGGTGTCAGGGATCTGAGATATAGCAGCACAGTGTTACGGCACCTCAAGGCTAAAGGGCACACAGTGACAAAATGTTACACTAGTGTAAATTGTTTTTGTGACACAGTTTCCCCCTAAATAAGTTACACTTAGAAAGAAAAGAAAGAATAGGTAGCGTTCATTTTAAAAAGAGTGTGTCAGCAACATCTCACCCCCACCCCAAATTTTTAGAAGCAGTTAGAAGTATTGTCAAAATTAGACTTAAAAAAGGAAGCAAGTTGCAGCCCGTAACTGTGGTATGACTTATGTCTTCACAATCAACATCAGTGACCACCTGCCTTAATAATCCATTTGGAGCAATGCATGCTGCCTAACACCTTCACAGATGCAAATATTTACTAATTTGCAAATAGCCTGCTCCATTAAGTGTCTGAAAGTATTTATCACTCTCTCTTTCTGAAACTAGGCCCCATTGAAATATCTGACAATGGGCACTCAAATAAAAATCTTGACCTCCAGTCTATGTTTGTAGATACTTACCACAGCAGGAAGCAGCTTTTCTTCGAGTAATGCAATGTATGCCAGTGTGTCAGCTCCTTGTCTTGCAGATAATTCATAATCAGCATTGTACTTCTGTCAAGTTAAAAACACACGCCACACACACACACACACACCGTGTCACATGGAACGTCTCACACAGAAAAGAAGTCCCACATCTGGCAACTTTTATAGAGCTAAACAGTTATTATGCAAGTAACAAAAATAATTTTAAGTCTGCAATCTAAGAGTAGAAAATGTATACCTACTAGATTTTTCTTCCTTTAATCACCCATGTGCTGACCCTCTCCCAGTCCAACCTCTCTATTACAACCAGCATCCTCAACCTCCATGGGAGATAAAGGCTCAGAAAAAGAGCCTGCCTTCAACTGCTTTCTAGACAGTAGCAGAATGAAAGATACAAGTAGTATTACTCAGGCCCCAATACTGTACTGAACCCCCTTTGCAGATGGCTCTCAATTGTCTGTAATTCCTCACGCACATATGGTGATGTAAACCAAAACACTCTTGTTATTTTTCAGAGTTTACATTTTAGAAATGTAAAATCTGTGCTAAAGGTACAAGAGACCAAATTCTAGACTCAATTTCATCAGCCTAGATCTGAGTAATTCTACTGAAGTGAACAAATCAAGTTTATTTAAGTCAGTGGAGATAAATCTGACTTATAGTGTTGAGCCTTGCTGTTTACTGCCCAAGGAAAGAAAAGAGATGTGGATATACATATAAGCTATTGTACACTATTCCTGGTTTCTAGAGCAGAAATTAGAAACTTCTCAAAGAAGTTAAGATTGAGAGATATACACAAATTTAGGCACATACATATTTGTTCCTTTTAAAATGTGACCTGCGCAAGTTTTTTTATTTTCAAAGTGGGTCTTGTGTCCAAGAAGGCATGGACATTTGTGTGTTTTGTCAAAAAGAGACAAGTTTAGCCGTATTGAGAGTATTAATTCTGTTCTTCCCAGTTTTGACGGAAGACCATTTGGATATCTTGGAGGATGCACACTGTTAGTTCTCACACCTTGACTGGAAAGAGAGACTCTAAATAGATGTCTTTTCTCCAAGAGGTTCCTTAGTCATTGAAGTTTAAAATTCTTTGATTTAACACCTATTTAAGAGTGTGATTAAAAATTCTTTCCCATCTCCAATTCTCAGCTTTCACTCTCTTATTCTTCTGATGTCATACTATCACTAACTTTCCAGTCATCAGAAACTCTTCCAGGCTAGACAGGAACTGAATTTCTAATGTAAAAACAAAGTAGGGGGGAAAAAAAAAGAGAAACAATACCAATTTAGGCCCTCTTCCTACTTCATAAAGAAGGAAAAACAGCATAAACCAACTCCCAACCCTTGCAAATTACTTAACTTTCTAGCTATAGCTCATCAAGATTGAAACTATACATTACCAAAGCGTGCATCACTAAAAATGGTTACAGATTTTCTGTTACACTATGTAGGCCCTACCACCCCCAGTGTATTAAAAATAATAGATGTTTTAAATTACAATAAACATTTTTGTTAGAGTAATATAGTTATGTAAAAAACCCAGGATATAAAAATGCGATCTATAAAAACGAGCAACATTGGAAAACGATTAACTATTTAAAACACTTAATATACAACTAAGGCTTGGTTAGCCTGCTCAATTAAGCTTTTTTTCCTTGCTTTAGCTATAAACTTAAATAGAACTAATATTAACCCTTCTAAAACAGCTACCCCATGGTTCACATTCTACAATTCTTGCTCATGCTTCACAGGCACTTACTTATGAGTAGTTACACTGAAGTGACCAAGTGCTACTCCATACAGTAAGAGTTGCAGAATGGGTTTTCATGTTTTTAAAAATTACTTATATGGATACTTATAGATAAATACTGGGGGAAAAGATAAAAAATGTTACAAGGTAGAGAAAAAACGCTGCAAATTAAACTGAACTAAACTCAACATCTCTCTTTAGCAAGTTAGAGACCAACCTGTTTTCTTAAGAAGTTCAGTATTTTTGCTGGCTGAGCAATAACGGTGTCTTGGGATATCAACACTGGCACCTCTCCTAAGAAGTGAGAATTATATTGTCAACAGAATTTACACCAAACACTTTCAATATAATTTGAAATGAGCCCCAATCCTACAAACACTGATGCATGTGCTTAGCTGCACACACCAGAGAAGGACATTAAGGTCATGTACATGTTTGCAGAATCAAGGCCATAGTAGCACAAAAAAGAATCCAGACAGACAGGACCACATCTCTAACACTGAAGTCAATGGGACATGCTGGGTGCTTGGCACTTTTCAAAAGCAGGCTACTTATTTAGGTACCTAATTGTAGATAACTATTTTGAAATTTCAGAGTGTAAACATACAACTAACACTCGCAACTAGTCTATTAACCTATTCTCCGTGTCTTTCTCCCCATTTTTTTTCACCCACCTGTTATGGTTTTTTGCCTCAAAACTAGGGCAACACTCCAATCTGTGCAGGCAGATCCATGCACCCACACTAACATTAATGGGACACTTCACAAAGGTGTAAGGGTCCACCAGAATACATCAGACTACAGGATTGGGGTTTAAGATTGTAGACTCTTTGGGACAGCCTACAGAACTATTTTATATTATATATTTGTACAGGACCTATCATAATGGTCCTAGATTTAGTTAGACCTCTAGTGACTCTCATAATGCAAGTAAATAATATGCTATTATTGAACCAAAGCTTTGGAAAATTAGCTGAAATTTAAAATGTTCTTTCCTTGTATTTAATTGTAAAAAAACCCTCAAGAATTTATGAGCAAATATGTTAAATTAGTTCCAAAGGTTTAGCCGTGTCAGTCTAGTTCAGCAAAACAAACAAGGAGTCTAGTGGCACTTTTAAAGACTAACAAATTTATTTATCGCATGAGCTTTCGTGAGAGAAAATCTTCAAGCATCTGACATGGAAGCTCATAAGATAAATACATTTATTAGTCTTTAAAAGTGCCACTAGACTCCTTGTTTGTTTTTATATTAAATTAATTCCTGATGTATTTCACTGAAGCCAAAGAGATGCACCAGTGATAAATTTGGTGCTAAAGGCCATAAAGGGCCAAGTTCTGCAGGGATATAATGATACACAAGTTAATCATGTGACAGAGAGAAGTGGCAATTTAATTTAATTTGCACTAATTTGGTTTCCAGAGGCTGTGCAAAAGGAATGTGATTTACATGTCAATGAGAAAAGAAATCAACTAACAGCAGGGTCCAAAATAAAGACCTTCCTAGCATCTTATCTCAAACCCACCTCTTAGCTGTGTTTCCTGATATACCCTCCTTTTGATCCACCACATTCAGAGTTGTGACACACACTCATTTCCCAACCAAATTACACTTAATTTAAATGAACACTGGTAACTTGATAATCTGATTTCCATTTGAAAGTTCTGTGGCTACTTTTTATTTTTTAAACACACAAATAACCTCTAGATATATGGTGCTGCAAGATAGAATATTTTTTAATTCTGTTCCAAATACATGAAGTAAACAAATTGACAAAAGTGTTTTGTTGTTTGTCAGTTGTACTGAATTTACATATTGATGATCTCTTTAGGACACACTGTTTATTCACTCTAGATAGCGCATTACTGTCATACAACTGTCTGGCTTGATCTTGTAAACACTTTTACATGCATACGTAATTTCATTAATGTAAGTAGTTCTACTGAAGTAAAATAGTTTATTCACATGTGTAAAAGTTTGGTTGTGCGTAAGTGTTTGCAAAAATCAGGCCTTAATTTGGAAAATACAGAGTGTACATGGGGAAAAAATTACAAAAGAAAGTACCTTTTGGAGCGCTCCATGAGTTATCAATAGCATTCACTTTCAGAGGAGCACCAGAAAATCTGGCATAAGCCTGCAATAAAGTTGCATTACAAATTCTATTAGCATGTCCAAGAAAAATGTGAGACCTTTTTAAGATGTGATATAATTAAGCAAGCCAGAGCACTTTGGGCTAGTTTGTCAGAGAGGTGGCAAATTACAGCCCATGGGAAGCTGTCACCAGGCCCTCCAACTGGGCCTGGCCAGAGCATGACTGCCATTGCCTACTCCCAGCCCCATCCCTTTCCCCACCCCATCTGGCCCGCCTAGACGCTGATGTGGCCCTTGGGCCAAAAGTTTGCCCTCCCCATGTTAGATTAACATACATGCTCTCAACTTCATTATGCACATTTAGTCACCTGCCTGTCCAAAAATACACTAACATTAATTCTTTCTTGCTAAGTGTGTACTTATATTCATTGTAAAATGTCTGCTGTAGGCAGTTGCAGACAGAGGTAGTTAGCTAAAATCATTTTTAAATGTCAGAAAATTATGAGTTAGGAATAATGTCCTGACAGCATCAGTGCCATAATGCAAAAAGGAAGATTGGTATCTAAATTAACTTTATGCTTTAGACAAACCTTGGAATTATGTGACCAAGTATTATTATGGGCTCTAACAACTAAATGGAAAAAAGACATGGCATCAATTATCTATCTCCTGAGCAAGCTTAATGACTTAAGCCTGGCCTACCCTGCTAGAGAAATTTGGCAGCAGTCAACAGGAATTACAAAGCTACACAGAATAGTTTGCTAAATTCCCTTCTACGCGCCATCTCCACTGTGCTGCACTGCCAGGAAATGCATTTCCTGGACTCAGCAGTAAGCCACCTGAGGAGGTGGTTTTACTAGATCAACTTCTGGATCAACTGAGCATGTCTTTACTGCCACTCAATGGAGCCAGATAAATGGATATAACAGGAGTGAAGTCGCTGCCACCAGTGTAACTATTGCCTTCAGTGTGGCTCTGCAAGGATGTAAAAGTCAACCAAAGCAGATCAAGTTGCAGGATCAATATCTTAGGTTGCAAACTTTGCAGGCTGTCACTTAGGTTTACACTGCTCAAAAATAATGTTCCCTACTGAACAACCACCAAAGACAGTGTACTAGAGGAACGGTTCTGAACTACTACCAGGACATATTCCTGTGTCGCCACACAGTGGTAAGTGTGTCACAGAGAGTTGGGGAGATGACTTGATTCAGCAGGGGAGGGGATTGGTCCTGTTAGCTTGCAACAGCTGCAAAAGGTTGAGAACCACTGAACTAGAAAGTTATGTTG
This sequence comes from Pelusios castaneus, assembly GCA_007922175.1. Taxonomy (NCBI): domain Eukaryota; kingdom Metazoa; phylum Chordata; order Testudines; family Pelomedusidae; genus Pelusios; species Pelusios castaneus. The sequence continues at coordinate 5,583,903 of ML685768.1, forward strand.
CTGCTACATGTCAGTCAATGGGCTTGTTGCTCAGGTAGAACATCTCTGCCTATAGCAGCTCCACGAAGGCACCATTGCCTTCCCATAGCCGGCACACAACCCGGAAGGTCAAACAACGTACCCAAGAGCCGGCCCTTCGGTATTAGCCACAACGGCATAGGACACCGCCTCCCCGGCTTATTTCGCCCGCCGCAGCCGGGGCAGGGCATCGCAGCTCAGCGCTCCTGCAGGCTGCTGCCCTCGGCTGCGCCCAACCCTGGCTGACGGGACCCGGGGCTCTAGCCGGGCGGGAGCGAGCTGCAGCCGCGGGAACCGAGCAAGGGCCACACACCAGAACCAGCTCACAGGCACCTGCCCCGACTACCACCCCACCCTGGCCCGCACGTGAGCCGATCGGGCGCGAGCTACCCCTGTCCCCGGCTCCCGCGATCTGATTGGGTCCAGCCGTTACCATGACAATCAAGGACTCCGTGTGCACGGACGGCAGCCCCCAGCCTCCTCCCCAGCAGCTCAGTTCCATGGGCGACGCCATCTTGCCGAGGCCCCTTTGCCCCCGGAAGGGAAGCGCGCGCCCTAGCTGCTGCCTCGAGCCTTCCTTCCGGCGGGTGCTGCTGCAGAGGCCTAGCGCCGCTTCCCATCGGTGCGCGTGACAGGCTTGGCCGGGGCAGTTGGGCCTAACGTGCACAGCCGGGGCGGCGCCTGGCGAGAAGGGCGGGCCGCTTGCTGCCTCGCTGGTGCGCGTGCGCGGGGAAGCTCTGCCCCCACCTTGCAGCCACCCACCCCCGCCTTCTGCAGGGTCCGGCCGCCGCCTTTTAGCTCCTAGCCCTCGCGCCGTCCCGGTCCCCGCTGGCGGGCACGGGGAGGCTACCACGAGCCAGGGGGAGCCGCACCCAGGGCCCTATGTGCACGGGCATGAGCCTGCAGTTCCCCGGACGTGTAGTGCAGTGGGAGCTGGGATCCAGGGGGTGCAAGCTAAGAGTGGCGCCCCGAGTTGCCCCGTGTCCTCTTCGCTCCAGTTCTAGGTGAGGACCTCCGCTCGCCAACTTCTGTCTGGCTGCTAGGTCGCCCTATTTGTCAGCCTTAGCAAATCACACAGCGCCTGGAGTCAGTGAGACCTGAGTGAGCTGGGAACTGACCCTGTTAGCAAATCTGGGGCTTGAGCCGGCTGCTACTTTGCCTCTAAACCCAAGGGAGGCCCCTGCTGTTAAAAAAGAGGAACAAGACTACAGGGGCCTGGGCGATTGTGTGGAAACACTTGTGGATTGAGATTTTTTTCACCATGCGCCTGCTGGTTCTAGCACATGTTGCAGAAGGCAAGCACTCCTAAGCAATGATCAGTAACTTACAAGTGAAACACACAGCAGCACTGCAGACACTTCTGACCACAGCTTCAGCTTTCCTATCTTAGGCTATCCAAAATTTTTGTTACCTTTTCTCATACATATATATTAGGCCCTTGTCTACGCTAGTGCACGATGGTGCTACAAGTTACATTAATGGTCAAAAAGCACTGTAATTATAAGGCTTATTAGACTGTTCTTAACATCACTGTCACCAAAACACATCCACTGTTGATGCTCTAGCATTGACAGCGAGAGCAGTGCACTGTGGGCAGCTATCCTTGTACCACTAGGTGTTTTGGGAAGGCGGACAGGGTTCCTGTGCATCAGGGGTGCAAACTCAACATCCCCTGATGCAGTGATTTCTGGCCTGTCAGTCAGTGCGTTTTGACTGTGACTGTTTTGTGGCATTTTTCAATGGCCCGTTTCCTGCACTCCTGGCACCTGTATCTGAAAAGATGGATCCTGCCGTAGTCTCCCCTGTTGTCATTTTTCTGAACGCAGCACAGCTGTTCATACAGTATTATCATGAGCTCCCCCTCAGAACAGGACTCCGAGCTGCCTGACCTACTCTGTGCCATGCAAACATACATTACTGGATTAGCATTTGCCTTCACAAAGCAGCTACATATTGTGCCCCACCAATTTTGGGTGCATGAAACAAGCAGTGAGTGTTAGGACTGCATCTTTCTGTAGGTCTGGAATGATGAGCAGTGGCTGCAGCATGTTCGGATGTGCAAAGCCACCTTCATGGACCCCTGTGGAGCTCACCCCTTCCCTATGGTGCCAGGCCATTAGATTGAGAGCTGCCTTCCTATTGGACAAGTGTCATGATAGCCCCATGGAAGCTGGCACTTCCAGGCTACTACTGGTCGGTCACTAATCAGTTGTGAGTTGGGAAGTCCACCGTTAGAAATGTATCCTAAGTGTGGAAGTCAGTCTCTACAGCATTATTAGTAACTTTAGAAGCTGTTTGGTCCTCCATGACCTTTGTCATGTGCTCATAACCAGCTGTCACTCCTGATTTTCCCTCCTCTCCTGTGTGGCCTTGGTGCTCCTGCCTACGGTTCCCCCACCCCATCTCCAGACACACCACTGTACCGCTTGCCTCCAGGTTCTCATCCCCAACCCCCCATCAGACAGCCCCCAGCCCCTCTGTCCCTGCGGGAGTGCCTTCCCCACCCCCAACCCTGCCTGTCCCGGGCCGTGTCCCCCTGCAGTCTGTCCCAAAGGCATGCCTGGCCCTGGCTGCAGGGGGCAGGGAGAGAGGGCGGAGCAGTCACCAGGAGGTGCAGCAGGTGTCTGCGGCGCTGGCCCCTCGCCTGGGTGTTCCTCAGCAGGGGGAACCTGCTCCTCTCCCTCCTGCTGGGAGGCTGGGTCGGCAGTTGGGGGAGGGATTGACTCGGGCCTGGCAGCTGGCTCCAGGGGTGGTGAGGTGCCCTCTGGCTCCTGCTGCTGGCTGGTCTCTCCTTCCTCCAGCACCAGTCTCATCCACCGAGCCCTCCTCCCAGACATCATCGGAGGAGGAAGGCTTGGCAGAGTCGACTGTGTGTGCTGGGAAGCCGCCATTCTCCTGCCCCAAGAAGCCATGCAGCTTTGTGTAGTAGCAGCGGGGGGGGGGGGCACTGCCCCCATCCTGAGGCTCACCTCCCGGGCCCTCTAGTAGCCCTGTCTCAGGTCCTTGATTTTCACCCGGACCTGCTGGATGTCCCGGGTGTAGCCCTTGGCAGCCAGGGCCTGGGAAATGGAGGCATAAACTTCCCTATTGCGCTGGCTGCCCTGCAGCCTGGGGGCCACTGCCTCATCCCCCCCAAATAGCTATCAGGGCCAGGATTTCCTGCTGGCTCCAGGAAGGGGCCCGCCTGCAGCGCTGGCTGCCCTGCTCTGCCGTGCTCGCAGAGGCAGGCCTGACCAGGTCTGAACTTCAGGGAGGGCAGGCTGTGATTGGCCAGGGCGGGTTTCCACTGCCAGGAACTCTGGGAGGGAGGTCAGGGAGAGAGGGAGGGAACTCTGGAGGCCATTTAAGTCGACTTAGGGCTAAAAGCCACATCTACACTGGCTTAAGTCAACTTAATGAAGTCGACTTAATAAAACCTCATTTTAAGTCGACTTATTGCTTAAGTCGACAATTTTTCCTTAAGATTAAGTCGATTTAAGGAAAGACAAGGGTAGATGCAGAGTAAATTAAGTCAACTTAAGCCTCCTTAAGTTGACTTAATTTACAAGTGTAGATGCACCCAGTGTGTCTCCATGCCCTCCCCACTTTTTTAAAAAAAAATTTCCCTGCCTCAGAGAACTGGAGGAGTTCTTGGAACATATCCTCTTTGCTTCTCTTACCAGCTGCAGACACTTGGTGGGTGTGTAGGGATTACTCCTTAAGGGCACATCTGTAGAAGCACAACAAACAGAAGCATGATTGTGAGTGCATCAACAGCATTGATTCATTACAGTAAAATATTCTCTCTCAGGCTATGTCTACACTTGCACTTTTAAGTCGACTCTAACTAAGTCGACTTAACTAAGTCGACTTAGAGTCGACTTAGTTAAGTTGACTTAGTTAAGTCGACTTAGTGTGTCTACACTTAAAATTAAAGCCGACTTAAAGGGGAACTTACAAAGTCGACCTAGAGCGTCCACACTGGATGCTCTAGGTCGACTTTGTGGGGCTAGGGGGACCTTGGGCAGGTCCATGGTGGTGGGGGGGGAGCACCCCCTGTGTACAATGGGACAAAGGGGGACAGGGACCCTGGCAGGGCAGAGCCCTGTGTGTGACACTGTCTGGATTTAGGGAAGCATTTATGATATTATTTTCTATGGATATCTCATAAATGCTATAATCCATAGGAACTATGTCATGTTTAGTATCAATAGAAAGGTAGTAATTTGCTGGGAATGATTATATAGTTTATGTCTAGGAATTCTATTTTGATTAGAAGTTAAGAATTTGATGTTATATCCATACTTTAACTTGTGTCAATCTGGACAAATGTCTTAGACGGGAGGGTGTGAACAACCATTGTCTCCTTAATGTTTAGGAATTTTCCAGGTAGAATGGTCCCAGGGAGTATCCTGATGAGCCATTGAGGACAAAGAATACAACCATTGTATCCTTAATGGCTCAGTTAGGTCGAGTAGAAAGGTGGTTTAATAAAGTCGACTTAAGTTTCTTTAAGTCGACTTTATTTTCCTTAAGTCGATTTAAGCAAAGTATAGTGTAGACGCAGGGCACATTAAGTCGACTTAATTTACCAGTGTAGACGCAGCCTCAGTGTCCCCTGACAAGCGCACAGCTCAATGATCAACCAGGGCATGGTGAGTTGTGCACAGAGGGAACACTTAAGTTGAGGAGAACGTTTTGGGTTGGGGATACGGATTCAGGTAGACAGGGACAAAGTTTTAAAATTGTGCCAACATTTTCCACAGATGGTGGCCATCAGGGCTGAACCAAGCATATACATGAAATAGGCGGTCACCTTGGACACCGGGTTTTAAGGGGCACCAAATTAGATGGAAGTGAATTTTTTTCTTTATTTAAAAAAATAAATTATCATTTTTCTCTATATTGAATGTGGGTGGGGGGCACCAGAGTCATAGTTTGCCTAGGGTGCCAAAAACGGTTGGGCCAGCCCTGGTGGCCATAGAAGCAGATATCTCACGCCTGACAATAAACAGGGGTGCTAGGGTGCATCTCCTCCATGTGAGCAACTTCAAACTGGAGTCCCTGTACTGATCACCTGTGTGCCACTGTGTTCCCAGTACAAGTGATTGCTGATTTGCATGGGAAAGTTTCCTACAACAAGGGAAGGAACAAAGCAGCTCCAACAAGGAAACTTTGGCAGAGGATTGATGAGTATCTCCACAAAAGATTCCTGTATAATCTGAGAGTGCATTAACGCACTTTTCTGCCAAACTCTCTAGCTGAACAGGGGAATGGGAAGCACATGCAAGAACAGCTACTATTGTGCATTTCTGTCCCTTCAGCCACCTGTATTATGCAACAAAGAAGCAAACGACAGCTGTACCTCATGTAACATCAGCTCAAAAAAAATTACTTACCCTAGCTTTCGTGTCCTGCCTGTCAGAGCTGGAAGGCTGGACTGGCTTGAAATCTCCTGTGGAGAAGTAATTCCAGCTCCCTACATCACCAAATAATCCAGTCCCCTGTTCCACATTGTCCTCCAACTTGACTTCCTCATCCACAACTTCAGTAGGGTTGAATCTGGTGTCCACTGCCTCCCCGGCCTGTGTAGGTATCCACAGGTCTCTTGGTGGTGGAGGAGGGGTTGCTGTTGTGGATGGCTTCTAGCTCCTTATAGAAGTGACAATTCTTTGGCTTTGTACCAGAGTGACAGTTTGACTGCCTTTTGGTAATCTTGCCCATTCATAGCCCTTTTCTGCCATTAAACAAGAATGTGAGCGTACATATCGAAGTCCCTTCCACTGGAGCACAGCAAGGTCTGCACAGCCTCCTTTCCCCAAATGCTGATCAGGTCCAGAAGTTCCAGGGAGCTCCACGTGGGAGAGTGTGTGGTGCGTGGAACCATCATGGTCAGATGAAAAGATGTGATGTGAGCTCTCCACACCAACCAAGCAGGAAATAGAATTTCAAAAATTCCTGTGACTTTAAAGGAGATGGGGTGGAGTTCAAACTGATGTCCAGAGTGGTCAAGATGGGCATTTTGGGATACTTCTTGAAGGCCATTTATAGCGACAGAACCAAGGTCGGTCTCTACACTTATGCTTTGTCACTAAAAGTTTAGTGCAAAAAAGCTTTATGCCTCTTGTCAAGGTGGTTTTATTTTGTCACACAATCAGGGGATTTGGGTTGGCGAGGGGAGGAGGTTGCAGTGTGTCCATCACCACTCTTTTGGTGCAAAAAGTTGACGGGTAGTAAAGACCAGGCCTTACTCTGTAATTTCAGTGTTAACTCTTCTCTAGGGTGACCATATGTCCCGATTTTAGAAGGACAGTCCCAATATCAGGGCTGTCCCTGAGGGGGGCAAATGGGTCGATCACCCCGGACCCTGCGGTTATGTGGGCCCCATGCTGTCCTGCTCCCAGCAGGACAGTGCAGGGCCCGTGCGTGCCGCATCCCCCCCCAGCCACGCTTCCTCCTGCTTCTGGCTGCCTTCAGCAGCGAGGCAGGGCGGGCCAGGAGCGCTATGCCTGGCCCGCGGGCAGGCCAGGCCCTCCCCGCCCCCAGGGCGGAGCATGTGTGTGGGGCCCAGCCTCTTGGCCGGCGTGCCCCACACAGCTGCATGTGGCCAGCTCCCTGCCCGCAGCCGTGGCCTCAGCCTCCCGGGCTGGCTGCAGCTCCCCCCGCTGGCAGCCTCAGCCTCCTGGCTCCCCCAGCCAGCGGCCTCGGCTTCCCGGCCCAGGGCCAAAGCGGGCTACCCCTACCGGTGGCCTCAGCTTCCAGGGCTGGCTCCCTGGGGGTCGAAGTGGGCCGGTGGGCCCACCACGCTCCCCTGGAGCATGGGGGTGGGGGGGCAGGGCCCCGCCTAGGCCAATTGACCCAGGGCCCACTCCTGCATGTGTCAAGTAGCTGTGTAGACACATCTCAAACCAGTTTCTTATGAATGTGTAGTTTATCTTCTGTTTTCCCCACAAACATGATTAGTCTTGCAATTTCTTACACATTTCAACACTGAACATGATTACTTTGTAAAAACGTTAAATCACAGTATGCTTTTGTCAGGCCTAAATCTGCTTCCAACAAACACTAGCCACAAGAATAGGTGTCCCATGCATTTATATAAGCAGAAATAATGTAGATTACAACATTACTCGTCTCCAACATTTTGTTTTAATTGTCTATTCAAACAGAAGGAATAACATAGTTCACTATTTTAGGAGTGACTCTGGATAAATAAGTGTTTAATGGTAGTAGGAAAAATGTTAAAAATAATTCCTTGTTGAGATGCATAAATATTTGTTCTCTGGGCCTTGTATTGTATCCTCTTTTCTGTTAAATAATGTTACACATATGTCCGTGTCATCCAGTAAATTGTGCTCTAACTATTAATAGGAAAGAGTAATTCAAGAGTTAATTCAATTTCATTACATAAGTTATGATAGTCACAGTAAGAAATCCCTGCACTTTTGTTTGAGCTATTGTAGTACATCAAGTATGGGCCTGAATTAAAACCATAATTTAGGACCCTGTCTTTCCCTCAGAGCCATGGTAGGTATCAGACCATATTTTATCTTTCCAAGTAAATGAAATATGAGAATAATCATCTCATTAAAGTTATATGTCACATAAATATGCTTCTGTTTGGCTTTAAAACCAAAATTATGTGTTAGCATAGAACAATCATCATAACTGGTAATATATGTTAATAAGGATAAAATGAAGTTCTAGAGGAGATTACTTCTTTATTTTATTTAAAAAATTACTCTGTGCGGTTTGATTGGAGTAGTATTTTTTCAAATTTAAATGGTAACTAGTAGCTGAAAGACCATGCCATTGCATTGGTATAATTCATAAAGTTGTGTGTAAGAAAGCCAAAAATGGCTAGGAACTTAAAAACTGGATAGTATCAGACCACAAATCCTGGTCACAATTGAACCTGCTGCTGATCTGTGGCTATGGTTTTGTGGTAAGCATGCATGAGGGTGGGCAAATGTGTGGGTTGTGCTGGGATAGCTGTGTTGATTTCTGTGTGGGTTGTGCTCTGCTGGAAGAGTAGTGTGAATTTGTGTGGGTGGTGAATGAGGATGTGTGTGTTTGGGGTTATTGTGTGTGCTGGTTGTCTGGGTGACTGAAGAACTGGGGCAATTGGGCCAGTAATCCACCATCTGTGCAGTCTCCCAAATATAGTCAATGGAAGTTGTATCCAGATTAGCTGTAGAGTAATGGTGGTGAATGATTGAGTTTCCTCTGATATCACTCAGAGTCCAGTACTCTTGGCAGGTCAGATACAATAATACAAGTAAGCTGTACACCATATGGGTATAATTTGTAAAGTCAAAATGTCTGAAAACTTAAAAATTGGATGCAACAGACTGCAAAACCCAGTGACCATTCAAACTGAAAATATTCTGAACAAAGGGCTCTCCACCATGCTAGTAGCTGTTTGCATCCCTTCATACTGACTGTAGAAACAAACAAACAAACAGAAACAAACAAACAAACAAGGCATCCTGTGGCACTTTTTAAGACTAACAAATTTATCGCATGAGTTTTCGTGGGAGAAAATCCCACTTTATCAGATGCTTTGAAGATGGGGAACTTACAGAATGGGAGGAAGTTAAATGCAGGGAAATGTTTAACACAGTTGATCAGGTCAGGCTGTAACAGCAAATCAGAATAGGTGTTGGGATTCAAACACTGGGGAACAACATATAGCTAGAGGAAGGTGAGGTCAAATCACCTGTTGTAATGAGAGTAAAATCTGTAGTCCCTGTTTAACCCTGAAGCAACAGAGTCGAATTTACATATAAGTTCCAATAATGCAGTTTCTCTTTGAAGCTGTGATTTGTTAAGAGCACCACTATTAACAAGTCATCAATGGAGTGAACAGAGAGATTGAATTGTTCCCCTATTGGTTTTTGAATGTTGTGATTTCTGATGTCAAATTTGTGTCCATTTATTCTTTTGCATAGAGACTATCCTGTTTATCCAATATATAAGGCAGGGGGTGGGGCGGCATTTCCGGCACATGATGGCATAAATCACATTGGTGGATGAGCAGGTGAATGAGCCCTTGATGGAGTAACTGGCTTGATTAGATCCTGTGATGGTGTCTTTTGTGTAGATATGGGGGCAAAGTTGGCAACATGGTCTGTTGCAGGGATATGTTCCTGATTTAATGTTTGTTTGGCCTGTAGTTGCTGATGAGTATCTGTTTAAGGTTGGGGGGCTATCTGTAAGCAAGGAGAGGTCTGTCTCCCAAGGCTTGAGAGAGTGTGAGGGATCATCGTGTAGAATAGGTTGTAGATCCTTGATGATGTCCTGTAGAGGTCTGACCTACTTAGCGGTTGTAAGTGATGACCAGTGGCGTTTGGTTGTTTTCTTTCTTGGGCTTCTCCTGTAGTAGTTGACTTCTGGGTACCCGTCTGGCTCTGTCAATCTGTTTCTTCACTTCCACAGGTGGGTATTGTAGTTTTAAGAATGCTTGATAGAGATCCTGAAGGTGTCTGTCTCTGTCCGAAGGATCAGAGCAAATGTGGTTATATCTTAGGGCTTGACTGTAGACAACAGATCGTGTGGTGTGTCTTGGATGATAGCTCAAGGGATGAAGGTAACTGCAGTGATCAGTAGGTTTTCAGTATAGGGTGGTGTTTATGTGTCCATCGCTAATTTACACCGTAGTGTCCAGAAAGTGGAGTCTGGAACGTTCTAGGCTCAGTTTGATTGTGGAGTGGAAATTGTTGAAATCTCTGTGGAAATCAAGGGCATCCTTACTGTGGGCCCAGAGGATGAAGATGTCCTCAATGTAGTGATGTGGGTACTCATAGCAGTGCTGCTGACTTGAAGGTATAAGCGATCTTCAAATCTGAAATGGTTGCAGATGAGTACAAAAATCACAAAGTTCAGCCACAAGGTTGGCTGTGGTGTCATCTGGGATGGTTTTTCTAATGGCTTGTAGTCCGTCTTTGCGTGGATAGTTGGTGTAAAGAGCCTCTATGTCCATCGTGGCCAGGATAGTGTTTTCTGGAGGTTCACCAATGGATTGGATTTTTCTCAGGAAGACCACAGTGTCTCGAAGATAGCTAGGCGTGTTGATAGCATATGGTCTTAGGAGAGAGTCCACATAGCCAGATAAACCTGCTGTAAGCATGCCAAAGCCTGAGATGATGGGGGGTCTGGGGTTCCTTTTTTTATGGATTTTCTGTAGTAGAGGTTCTGGTGGTGTATCTGCCTTGATTTGTTCCTGTGCTGCTTCAGGGAGGTTCTTGAGTAGGTGTAGTTCCTTTTGGTATTCTTCAGTGGGATCAGAGAGAAGTGGTTTGTAGAACATTGTGTTGGAGAGTTGTTTGTAAGTCTCCTGATCGTAATCCGATTTATTCATGATGATGACAGTGCCTTCTTAATAATGTCAGAGTTGTATTTGAGGCTCTGGATGGCATTGCGTTCTGCATGGCTGAGGTTATGGTGTAAGGGATATTGTTTGACCTACAGATACTTTCCTCTCAATACTGCAAGAAAAAAAAATTTGACATGGACTCCTCCTGTCAGTCGGAACAACAGACTAGACTTCTACGTAGATGGTTTCTGCCACCATCCGAAGGCTGAAATCGTGGATCATGGAACTGACTGTACAGACACTTTTGGCATCAGAGTGACTTTTTTATCTCTTACACATATAATCCTGAAAAATCCGTTCATCCACTTTACACTATAGAAATCTTTTCCAGCTGAATGCCATCAACTTCTGCTAAATGTAAGCTTTTCTTTTCTTTCTTATGTTATAGTTCTAGCCCTTATCGTTTTAAAGATACTTCAACCATTGCAGTGTAATATTCCTGAGTCTGCAGATGATAGCTCAGCGCCCACGCTGCTGTTCATAGCTTTTACAAATTGCAAACATTGACAAAGTGAGGGATTAATGGGATAAGAGAAGTGTGGTCTTAGACGGATTTTATAGAAAGAAAGAGGGACTTATAACACAGGAAAATATATGCTATAATTTATGATAAAAAAGAGAAAAGGAAAAGTGGGCATGGTAACTGAATTCTTTTTATCCTTAGAGATTATTAATAATGATAACTTGTGTTATAGGAATACTTTGAGGTACCTATCAGAATGGGGCCTGGATTGCGCTAGGTGCTATACAAACACATTGTAAGGGACAGGCTATTCCCAGAAAATTTCACGTAAGAAAACATGGAGGATAAAGGAAATAGTTATAAGAACAGAAGTTACCCAGAATAGGCAGGTGATCAGTTAAAAGATTAAGCTCATTTAAAATTATATAAGAAATATTAATTATATCAATAAGCCCTACAACTCACACCCCTTATAAACTGATGATTTACATATAGTTACCATGATACAAGTGAGAATTTGAAGGAGGACAGGGTAATGGCTCATTCAGGAATGGCTTCCCATGCATGAGAAGAAGCATGGAAGAAGGTGAAAAGGAAGGGGAAGTAGAAAATCAAGGCGTGCATGTTGGTGGAGCACAGGTAGGTGATGACATGGGAGAGAAGTGTGACTTTGTAAAGAGGGGAAGAGTTGTGAAGGACCTCTGCATTTGATATGAGAGAGATGAGGAGTCAAAGGAGGGGTTCCATTTGGGGGTGATATGGTCAGTATGATGATCCAGATAAGGTGATTTGTATAGGTGGAGAGGAGTGAGTGAAGGGAAGGCCAGATAGGAGGAAGCTGCAGTAGTCAAGGTGCAGTTGATAAATGCAAGAGTCCTTTTGCTTCATGGAAAGAGAAAAAGCAAGACTTGAGAAATATTATGGAGGAATAAGTGACAAGTTTGGTTAGGGCCTGGATGTGTGAGGATAGTGAGAAAGCAAAAAAATTAAAGTCAGGTTCTGGTCCTAAATAACTGAGAAGATAGTAGTGATGTCACTGGTGCCAGAGAAAGGAAGGTACAGTGGAATTAACTTGGGAAGGAAGATAAGAACATCAGTTTATGTCATGTTAAATTTAAGTTGATAAGATGTGTGACAAGATGTCAGAGAGGCAGGACAAGTTGTGGTGTTGGATAGAGGGGAGACAGGTCAGGAGTTTTGAGTGATTAGTTACTGATACGTGAGTGGATTAGACCATGTTAGAAAGATAATGGAAAGAACAGGAAAGGGGGCAAATATTGATCTCTGTGGTACCCCCTTGGAACAGTGGAGGGGGAAAGGAAAATCCATTGACCAATGCACTGAAGGCTCAGTCAGCAAAGTTGGAAGTAGATGAAGATAGACAGAGATAGAGATAGAGTTGTGAAAGCGAAGAGAGGGCAAGATCTCAAAGAGAAAGGGATCACCAGGAGTGGAGAAAAGCGAGCATAAAATAGAGATTCTGAAATTCTCAAGAAAAGTCATTGGATACTTTGTTGAGGGCAGTTTTAGTGGAACAGAGAAAGGAGAAGCCAAATTGAAAGATTAAAATGGAATTGGAGGAGAGGAATTTCATTTAGTGGTTGTAGACAGCACCTTCAATGAATTTGGAAGGAAAATTCAGCAATAGTGGGAGAGGCAGGTGAGTCGAGGAAGTTTTGAGTCTGGAAAAGACCATAGCACATTTGAAGGGATGGTATTTGAGGAGAAACATCAGGGACAAGTCAAGAGCTGGGTCAATGTAGGTCAAGAGACAGCAGGGAATGGAGTCACTGGGGCAGGTGGAAGGGTTAGAGGAGGAGTGCAGGCAGGGAACACCACTCAGGCCTTGTACACAGTAGAAAGTTTTAGTGACAAAAGTCCACTTTTGGCAACAAAACAAGCACACCATATGCACTTGAATGCTCATTTTGTCGGCAAAACTGCCTTGTTTCGCCAAAAAAATAATACCACCTGTGCAAGATGCATAGTGGTTTTTTTGCAAATGTTTTGTCGCAAAAGACTCAAGGTGTACACTGACTCATTCTTTTCCACATTAAGCAGCCTCCAGAAAGGTCCCAGAATGCCAATCCTGACCACTCTGGTCTTCCACTTGCACTCCACTGTTCTGCAGCAACTAGCCCCTTCCTCTTGTAAGTCCTGGGAATTTTTGAATGTTCCTGCTTTTACTTCCTCTTTGTTCAGCATGAAGAGATAGTGTGCCATGTTCCTAGATGACAATGGCAGCTCCAAACAGCAAACACTCTCCCACCTGGAGCACAACAGAGCTGCTGGACCTGATCAGCATCTGGGGAGAGTCTGCTGTGCAGTCCCAGCTCTGTTGCAGCAGAAGGAATTTTGACACTTATGGCCAGATTTCTTGTGCCCTGGTGGAGAAAGGCTATGAGAGGGACACACTTCAGTGCAGAGCCAAGATGAAGGAGCTGAGGCAGAACTACCATAAAGGCAAGGAGGCAAATCATCACTCTGGCTCAGCACCAGCTACATGCCGATTTTACAAGGAGCTGGAAGTCCTCCTCTGTGGGGACCCCACATCTAGCCCCAAGACTCCCGTTGACACCTCTGTGGCCCCAGAGCCAATGGATAGCAGAGTATACCCCGACGAAGAGGTGATAGATGAGGAAGTGGAGCTGGAGGATGACCCAGAGCTAGGAAGCAGCACAGCAGAGATTGGGAGTCAGGAACTGTTTGCCACCCCTCCTGAGACATTCAGCCAGTGCCAGCCCTTCAGCTGTAGTGCTCCGGAGGTGGGAGAAGGGAGCTCTGGCAAGTGTTTGTGAAGCCGATGTTGCTCTGTTCAGGGGGTGAATCTTCTGCTTAAAAACATGGTGGGGGGAGTGTGCTGTAATAGCTATGTTTGCATATGGTTTTCCATTCTCAAGTGCATCTACACAGCATTCATTATCAGCGCATTGATGCATGCGGCAATTTCCTCAGCTTCCTCTACTGTGAGCTCAAGAAAGGTTTCCTGGACATACTCCCTGATTCTTAGCTTCAGATACCTTGGCAGAGCAGCTGTTTTTCCTCCTCCATAGCAGAACACTGTCCCTTGCCATTTGGAAAGCACAGGACCATGGACCAGAGTGGCTCACAGCCCTGCAGCATAGGGGCCCAGTTTAGATCTGCTCACATGCAGGCAGAGCCATCCCTCGGGGGACCGAGACCCAGGGCCAATTGTCCTGTGGGCATCCGCCCCTCCCCTGGACTGGCTGCTCCGTTCTGGGGACAGGAAGGGCCGGCCCAGAAGCCAGGCTTCGCAGTCCCTCCCCACCCTGCTGCCTTCAGCTGCAGGGCGGGGGCAGGAGCAGAACAAAAGCAATTGGGGGGGCAGCAGCGTGGGGCCTGCATAACCACAGGGCTCGGGGTGGTCAACTTGCTCCTCTCCCCTCCCCCCCCCCCCAAGGATGGCCCTGCATGCAGGATATGCATTCTAGCCTCCCTGCCAACTCTGAGGAGCGAGATATTAGCTTCTATGGCCACTTTCTGTGGAGAAGGGGGGCACAGATTTAGACTAATAGTGTCATTCTCCTTTCTATGAGGCCCAAGGCGAACATCCTTCCCTGGCTCCCTGAACCTCAGATAAACTGAGCGTTCAGGAGCCCCTATGTGGAACTCACCATTTCCAGGATCATCAGGGAGCTGCACTCTGTTCAGGGGGATGACAAGAGTAATGTGCTTTTCAAAGAGTTGTATGCATACTAAGAGGGCAGTAACAATAATTCCTTTATTCATTGTTTCTTTTTCAAAGAAATGACCTTCGCTGGCAGAGGCCCCACACCTGCAGACTGTCTTAGACAGATAAGGAAGCAGCCTCACTGAAGCAAGGAGGACATGTTCCAGAAGCTCCTATGCTTCTCTGAGGCGTGCAGACAAGAAAACATGGTTTGGGGAGAGGCGATGGTGAAGAAGGAGCAGGAACACGGACAGGACTACAAAGAAAATTTCAGGAGGAGCCAAGATCATAAAGACAAATTGCTGCATTTGATGCAAGAGCAGAAGGAGCTCTTAAAGACAATGGTCACTCTCCAGACACAGCAGCTGTAGGTTCGCATGCCCCTTCAGATACACCAGCAATTTCTCACAACCTCTTCACACACTCCCACTAAATATTCCTATGAAGGCCAAAGACTCACACAATACAGTTACATCCACCCCCTTACATGGCTACAGGAACAACAGCTGGACGTCCATGCAACTGTAATACCCTCCAGGGCCCCACATACCCACCCATGCATGCTCACTTTTTGCTGACCACTATTTGTTGCTTAATAATAAAATGACTGCTTCAAAACTGTGCACATTATTTATTCATTTAGGTCACAAGACATGTTCTCCTGCAGCTGCAGGTCCCTGCAGGTCTTCAGCCTCACAGTGCCACAGTAACGTATACATGGTACGATTATGGGTCTTCATTGTAAAAATGCTCCCTGAGTGCCTCCCCTATGCAGATGACTCTCCACTGTGGCCCCCGATAGCTCAAGCATCTGGCTGCTCATAGACAGATCCAAGGCAATCCACTTCCACAGTCAACCCAGGGCTAAACTTCTCACCCTAATTTTCACAGAGATTGTGGAGGACACAGCAGGTGGCTATAACGGCTGGAATATTGTCCTCATTTGAGTCCAGCCTGCCATATAAACATCTCCAGCAAGTTTTGAGTCTCCCAAAGGGCACATTCCACTGTCATTCTGCACCTACTCAGCCTGTTATTGAAACACTCCTTACTGATATCCAAGTTGCCTGTGTAAGGCTTCATGAGCTATGGCATCAGTGGCTAAGCTGGGTCTCCCAGGATCACTGTGGGCATCCCCACAACCCCCACTGTGATTTCGTTTGCAAAAGGTTGGGCGGCCACTGTACATGCTACACTGGGCAGCTGACCTTTTGCAAACGAATGCATTCACAGTGTTTAAAATACCTCGTACAAGAAGTCTGACCAATCTGAATGACTTCTGTACTTGTTTTGTCCCTTTTAGTGCATTGATTTTAAGATCGTCTGTTTCAAAAAACTTGTTTTTCTATACTATTTTTCAATCACGACTAAAAGTAGATCAAATCAAAACCTGTAAATAACAGCTTTTCAACCCCATGTGGGATTTAAAACTGATAACTGCTGGGTTTCCAAGCTCTTGCCCTAACCCCCATGGCCAGATGCCTGATAGGCTTTATGTTAGACACAGCTTGCCATTAAAACTTATAAACATTACTCCATCTGCTGCAGAAAGGTGGGAAAGCATAGGGAATACAGACAGACAAAATGAAGTTAATATAAAGATCATCTAATAAGGAAATGAGTAAAATCCTATTCTCAGATCTCCACAATCTCAGATCCGTAGAACATTAATTGGAGTTTGTAGCAGATCTATTGTTCTGTTCTGTTCTGGCCTGGCCCACCCCAAGTTTATTTACAGCTTGTAAATTAAGTACCCACCACCATGCAGGGTACTTACAGGGACTGCTCAAGATCAAGCAGTGTCCATCCCTCAAGCCTGCTCCCAAGTCCAAATTCTTTCCTCCTCTACTCCCTCAAACCCTTCTGGTTTGGTTTATATATAAGCCTTCCAGGGCTTCCCTGCCAGCTTCTGCATGTGGGCTAATTACTCCCTGGGGAAGCTGCTCTCGCTGTGCCCCACCCAGCTGCCTTCCCTCAGGCAACCACCCTTACCCCTGCTACTGGTGCTGCTGCCCTTCTGCTAGCTATCTAGCAAGGTAGGGGGCTGACCAGAGGGTTCACTTCCCTAGCACCCTGTCCCAGAGTTCCACAAATGAAGTGAGAGCACAATGAGATAGTTGAAATCTACCGTGCAGATCTGAAAGCAGAATTTTTGCCCAAATCATCAGGCATATGGGAAAGCCAAGGGAAATACCTATCCCTGTGCGTCTTTTTCAGCACTATATGATTAGCTACATTAATACTAATTAAAATTATGCACAATTCTACACTAATGGCCAAATTATGTTTCTCCCTGCACTAATGTTCTAGAGGGGAAAGGATTCAAAGAATCTTCCCTCTCTAATGCATCCATCCAGGGACCAGCTATAATCTATTTCCTTGTTGGTTTGTAGGCTCTTATATGGATCCTATTATTATAGTATCCCTGTGGTGGAGTGTGTAAGGGTAGGTAACAATTGCCGCCTTCAACTTCAGTTGCCCAAAAGAGAGCTGTCTCTGTGTGGAGGGAGGTTGAGTCTCTGGCTCTTCCGTTGCTACATCCGCTAAACAGGTGTAGAAGGATCAGCCCTTCCGGCACTGCCCCAGGCCAAATTCATCCCTAGCTATTTCAGAGTCCAATGCAAGGATCAAGAGGAGGCAGCTTGAATCCCCCCCAATCTAGGGACTCTGCAGGGTCTTTTCCCACTAAGTTCTAAAGGGGTAGCTGTGTTAGTCTAGTTCAGCAAAACAAACTAGGAGTCCTGTGGCATGTTTAGGCTATGTCTACACTAGCTTCCTTAAGTCGACTTAAACAAAGCCTCATCCACACCTGGTTTTCATTAAGTCGACTTAAGCAGTTCCTTAAGTCGACTTAATAACTACCATTCTTTAGGTAGACTTAACAATTAAGTTGATTCATTAAGTCGACCTAAAGACGGTGTGGCCGCCCTAAGTACTTAGGGAGCAGCGAGAAGGAAGCTGCATTCCTTTCTCCCTGGGACCCGTGGCTCCTTTCTCCCCAGGATCCACACAGGTCCTGGCAAAAAGGGACCCATGGCTACTTCTCCCTGGGACGCACAGGTCCTGGCAAAAAAGGGACCCTTGGCTTCTTTCTCTCTGGGACCCGTGGGTCCTGGCAAAAAGGGAGATGTGTCTCCTTTCTTTCCGAGACCCCTGTGGGTCCCAGCAAGAAGGGACCTGCGTGGGTCCCAGCAAAAAGCATCCCGTGCAGATCATGGGGAGAAAGAAGCTGTGGCTCCCTTTTTGCTGGGACCCACAGGGATCCCGGCAAGAAAGAAGCCTCTGCTCCCTTCTTGGAGGGACACGTGGCTTCCTGGCATACGGGACCATGGGTCCCTTCTCAGCAGGGAGCCACAGCTCTCTGCCACATCTACACCTGAAAAGTTAAGTCAACTTAACAGAGTCGACTTAACTTTTGAAGTGTAGACATAGCCTTAAAGACTAAAAAATGTATTTATTGCATGTGGCAGAAAGTCCCACTTCGTCAGCTAAATAAATTTGTTAGTCTTTAAAAGTGCCACAGGACTCCTTGTTTGTTTTTCCCACTAAGATGGTCACATAGAACTCCTATTAGTGTTAAATGAAAGCTAAACATGAACATTGGGAAGAAATATATGTCTTGGTTTGAAAGTGTAGGGCTTAGCCCTGTATTTCTATATGGGCAAAAGTCTCTTTGAAGCCCATCTGAATTTTGCTAGTGTGCATGTTGAAGAATTAGGCATGTATTATCAAAATAAAAGTAAAAGGCTGTGGTTTAGACCTGTATTTCATTCCTATGTTTTAGCTTTGCAAGTATGCTGAATTTTAAAATAATGAGCCAGGCCACCTTTCATGAAAAACAGTGAGTCTTTTGTTCCATGTAAAGAACCAATTGTGAAAGTTGAATTAATCAATTGGGCTTTTCCCCTCTTTACTTGGAATTTGAACAAGACACTGGCTTCCAGTTAGCTAACCTGGAGCTGAAATTTCAGAGACTATACAACAGTAAAAAGGCAATAGTTAATATAATAGTAGTTATGTTATCCGAAGAGACAGTTAAATGGTCAAATCTCCACATCCAGACACCAGATAAACATAGTACTTTGTGAAAATCCTTTTAAAGAAGGTTGTGCATAGGTATAAAATCCTGTTCAGTCTGTAATATACTTCACTGAACATAGAAATGAAAGCCTGGAAAACTGCAAAGAGCTTTTATGTGCACTGGCTAAGTACATGTAAACATTGATTTTGACTTCTGTTTTTATATAAGATGTGAACTTGCTCTGTTCTCTGACATTTTATTAGGTAGGACAGCATATTTGTTAGAACCAAACTCTGCTCTCCGATGTGCACAAGCAATTCCCTGTGCACACATGTGAGAACAGAATTTGTCCCTTAGAAAACAACTACTATAAAATGAGTGGCCCTGGAACAGAGAGCTTCCTAGCATTATGTCCATTACTGTCAGTGCACACCATCAAGAGCTATCTCTGTTACTAAACTAGAACTAGAGCTGGTCAGAAAACAAAAATTAAATGCTTTAGGCAAAAAAAGAAGTCTCATGAAAATTTTCCCTGTTATTTTGACAAACTAAAATGAATACATTGCTTAATGAAGCAAAACAACTACCATAGCAAATATTTGAGGCTGTTAGCTTAGCTTAGAGTCTGAGAGCAAAACTTAACATGGTCCTTTTATTCTCTGTAGTGTCTATGGTAGTTACTGGATCCCTTACTATGTAGCAGTCAGATTCTTTGCTTTGGTGGTGTTTCTTCCAGGCACTTAACTTTAGATTTTTAAAGAACAGGGTCTGGGGAAGAAGAAATTCTCCTCCCTCCAACCAGGAGTGAAGAAAAGAGCATAAAATAGAGGTTCTGAAATTCTCAAGAAAAGTCATTGGTTACTTTGTTGAGGGCAATTTTAGTGGAACAGAGAAAGCAGAAGCCAAACTGAAAGATTAAAATGGAATTGGAGGAGAGGAATTTCATTTAGCACTTTCAAGGAATTTGGAAGGAAAATTCAGCAATAGTGGGAGAGGCAGGTGAGTCGAGGAAGTTTTGAGTCTGGAAAAGACCATAGCACATTTAAGGGGATGGTATTTAAGGAGAAACATCAGGGACAAGTCAAGAGCTGGGTCAATGTAGGTCAAGAGACAGCGGGGAATGGAGTCACTGGGGCAGGTGGAAGGGTTAGAGGAGGAGTGCAGGCAGGGAACAACCATGGAGCAGCAGCAGGGCTGGCTGTGTTCAGGGACAGAGTGACATCCTCTTCCCCCAGGGTCTTAAATTCTGCATTGTCCGTTAACTATGCACTCATGACTACTATTGTACAGTAGTCAACACGCTTTTGCTCACTAATACAAGTTCCTTCCTTCTTGTGCTCTTTATGTGATGTAGACAACTTCAGACAGCTCCTCCTTCCTGTTGGTATTCAGACAAACAAAGGCCCACATTCTACCTGGAGCAGAGGGTAACAAACAGTTGACTTAAGTTAAACCTCCAAGGAAGGCAGAGCAGTACCTGTGTTGTCATCTCTGCTCATCTGACTTCTGTATTGCTAGGGAGCAGCGGGAGAAGGCAGTGGTGCCTCTTTGGGCTATGCGCAACTGGCAATCAGTGGCATAGCGAGGGTGTCCAGCATCCGCCAGCACCTGGGGGCCAAGCCCACATTTGTACAACCTGAGTGCCCCATGCCACTCTATGCCTTGCAGGCCACCCCTGCCTGGTGCTCCCCTGCAGCCCAGTGTGGCTTGGCCCTCCTCTTTCCCCCCTTCGCTATGCCACTGCTGACGAAGGAGTGTGTGAGAAGCCAGGCAGCCATTATTCCATGGCATGCTCCCTTGGGAATCCCATTTGATTGCAAGCACAGAACTGCTTAAAGATTACTTATGAGACAACCCTACCTGAATAAGAATTCTGCATGGCTGTTGGGGAGAGAGGCCACAAGACAGCATGGGTCAAAAAGGAGCTGGATGTTTTACATTAGAAATATATATACTGTCCCAACTGGAAGACTCTAGTGTGACAGAGAAGTAGCGAAATGATGGTGCAACAAGAGTTTAAGAGACTGATAATTAATTGAAAGGGAGGAGGGGGGAAGGAGGTGGTGTTAGTTGGTTTGTTTAAAATTCAGGCTTTTTTGTTTTCCTTAACGTTTATTCAATTTCTCTGATCTATAACCATATTGAATAAAAGAAGATATGGGTGAGACATCTCACCGCATCAATTTAGGTGTTAGAGCTCACATTAAACGTGCTTTGGGCCTTCTCATGGTCCATGGCCTTCTAAACAAAGCCAAGGAAGACCAGGCTTAACATTCCTAAATTTTCTTATTAGGGCCACTCTAGGGAACAAAATTCACTCCACTTTTTAAATAGAATTAATTAAATCAGTGGAACTCCTTTTTGTGGAGACTTTGGAAATTGTTTAAGAGCAGAAGCTAAGCTAACCCAATACCAACCACTCTGAAATCAGCCTACATAAAGTTCCAATGTAGTTAAATCCATTTCAATTTCGTTAAATCAGTCCAGTTTTACCAGCCTTCAGGAGAAAGAAAGAAAGAAAGAAAGAAAGCTTTAAAAGGCATGCTTTACATGCATTAGTAAGGAATATCAACCATGCTGTATGTCCAATTTAAAAAACAAATCTTTTGCAAGTCACCTTTAAAGACATATTTTATGATGCATCTGTTGAATGGTATAATTTATCTAAAGGCCATATCTTGCAGCCTTAATTGCATTGGATGGTACCTCACTTTACATGTAGTCCTCTGATTTTAATGGTGAAAGACTGTTACAGCCAGACCTGATCTTACACTTCCCTGCATTTATTTTCCTCCCATTCTGTAAGTTCCCCATCTTCAAAGTGTCTGAGGAAGTGGGATTCCTCCCAGGAAAGCTCATGCCATAAATAAATTGGTTAGTATTTAAAAGTGCCCCAGGACTCCCTGTTTGTTTGGCTGACCTAGACGAACACGGCTCCCCTTTGGAACTTGTCAAGGGCAAGGCACTGAATACAGCCTTTGAAAGAGAGCAAGGAGTCTAAGTTCTCGTTTTAAAAACAAACTAATCAGAGGCTGCAGCTCCTCTCTTTGCAAACGCAGACTCGGGGGACCTGATTCCCACATTGCACCTGCTTTTCCCAGCGCGGGCCGGGGCGGGGACCCCAAACTTCCTCAGCCCATCCCTGTGTGTGTCTGTCTGTCTCTAACGCCCCCTTGACCCGCCGCTTCACCCCCTGCCGGAGGGGAAAGGACCCTGCGGCCAATGGACGGCAGCCTCCCTAAGTTCCGCCTCCTTCCCGGGACGGGAGCAGGTCCCCCGGGTTAACAGCCCCTGCCCGGGCTGGAGCGAGCGATTGTGCTCGCAGCAGCTGCCGTGACTCGCGCCCCGCGCCCGGCAGGCATCCTTTCCCGCCAGAGGAGCCGGTCTTGGGAAGGGGGCGGGCTGCCCTCTCCCGCCCAGCATGAGGAGCCCGCGCCAAGTCACCGTCCTGCTCCTGCACCTTCTCCTGCAATCGAGCCCCAGCTCGGGCGCCCAGCCAGCCCTGCAAGGTAAGGGCAGCTCCTCCGGCCGGCTGGGCTTTCCCTTCTGCAAGCCAATTGGCGAAGGGATGTGACCGGCAGAGGTGAGGCCCCGGGGGGGTCTGGTTTGCTGGCTGCGCTGCGCTGCCGTGCTAGACAGCGGGTGTGCGCCCGGCACCCCACCTCGATCACACAGATTGAATGCAAATCAATGTGATCGAGGGTTTAACCCGAGGAAGGAGCAGGGTCAGGGCAATGTTCCCTTCAGAGGCATCGGCACTAGCCTTTGATCAAGTGAATAAAACACTTTTACAGAACCTTTCTTCTTTCTTTAAAGGGGAGACGGACTCTTCCTCTAGCTGACTGTTGTTTGGGGATCGCGTTGTTTATATCGATGCCCAGATGTGAGGAAACCCTGCGATTAAGTTCCACGGGTGTCTGTGACATGTCTCACCTCCTAATGACTTTTTGTAGGACTTAAGTCTTCTCATTTCCTCCTTTCTAGTCTCCTCTCCTCTGGTCTCCTTTCTAGTTCGCAGATACTGTATACATAGCAGGAGTAAGAGACCTGTGTGAAGACAATGTCAAGAAGGATTAGACATAGCCCCGTTGTGCTTAGTTTTAGTCCGGTACCCCCAGAAAGAATGAATGTGTCGGGCACAAACATCTTACTGTATTGAAGACTCAATAAGGCAAAAATGTCTTTAATCTGTTAAAAGTTGATGCCAATTTGAGTAGACCACCGCAGGAAAGAATGGGAAAAAATCTTAAATTAGTGAAAGTTAAATTCTTCCTAAAATAATTTCAGAAATTACACATTTGATATATTACTAATAATGTATTGGTAACATCTAGATGCTGTGCTCTTTAATTTCCAGTTAATTTCTACTTGTAATTTATTCATCTGTTTGAACATTTTTTGAACACAGTTATCTTATAACTGAGAGATGTGATTGCTGTAGAAATCCTGCCAGAAAGTTGGGAAGATGCTGTTTTTAAACTTCGTAAAGTGGTGCACTCTTTGTCCCTGCTTATGATTACAATACTTTTGCTTTTGAGGCAAAAAGGTGGCATTCTCTGGAAATGATGGTTGAGATTTTCAAAACTCAGAAATGTTCCTTGGGCTGCTTTCAAAAAAGGAATCTTTGACTTTTATTGACTTCTTTTTACACACAGCATTACTTCAAAAATAAAAAAGGCTAGTTTGTAGACTAAGTATATTTGCCTGGTTCCATAGGCTTAAGTAGTTTTTTGTATTAAATAGGTATTCAATAGCTAAGTATACATTGCCTCTTGATCTATTTCTTACAGATTCTTTTCGACAGCTAATCCTAGAATCTGGGCAGGAGGCATCTCCCTCCTAGACTGAACTACATGACTGCTTTTTGAATGTGATTATTTAATTTTATGTATACTATGATTCCTTACTTGTCCAATGTGGTTCAGCTGGCACTGCTCTTATCTCAGAGCCAGAAGAACCCTGTTTATATACCAGATGTGGGTATTGTGTGTACTGCCCTATTAGGTATGCTGCCTTTGTATGGTATAAAATGTTGGTGAGAAGTGGAAGAAGTTTTGGTGACTGGAGGGGTCAGAGACTAGGAGATAAAATTTGTGGTTGGATTTCATTCCCAACTCCTTATGTGAACTTGGATAAGTCACTTAACTTCTTTGTGTCTTAGGTCTGATCTACACTACAAAATTAGGTCTATAGAAGTCACCTTGTAACCACTACATATTTGTTCATGTGTCCACACTTAGATTTGTCTCCAGCCAATGTAAACTCCCTGTTCCACCAGCGCAGTAAACCCACTTCCCTGAACAGCTGCTGTTGAGGTTGACACAGTGTGAGTGACCCCAACATCCTCCAGCAGCCATTCCACAATTCCCCATTCTCTGTGACAGTGACTGCTGTAGTCACAATTTTAAACTTCACTGCCCAGAGGTCACAGACACTGGGAGCCACCCTCCCACCTTTAGAATCCCTCATGTTTTTTACATACTTTTTCCTGATTGCCCACCTTGGTGAGCACACCGAGTAGATCACTCTTGTTGTGTGCCACTGCCTTGTCAACCATGCCAGCTCCATGCACTAGACCAGGGGTAGGGAACCTATGGCTCGCGAGCCAGATGTGGCTCTTTTGATGGCTGCATCTGGCTCGCTGCCAGTGTTCCCTCTCAGCTGCGCGGGTGCGCGGCCGCGCAGCGGCCGTCGCACCCCCCGCGCAGCCCGGCAGCCCCCGCTGCTCCCTCCAAGCCCCGGGGCCGCAGCTTTGCCACGGCACACCCGGCCTGCGCCCGGCCTCTGGGCTGGCCTTCCCCGCCCCCAGGGTGGGACAGGCAGGCTCAGGCTCAGGTCAGGAGCGCGGGCCTGCCTGCCTGCCCCACGCAGCCGGGGCAGCGGGGTGGCTGCGGCAGCGACAAGATCCCAGGCTCCCACCCCCCGACTGCCTCGACTTCCCGGGGCCGGGCTAATCCACGGCCCCGGCCTCCCAGCACGGGGCCGGGATCAGCCTCCGGGGCTGGGGTCTGCTCCTCCCCCCCACCGGCGGCTTCCCAGGGCCGCGGTAGGGTCCTCCCTTGCCGGCGGCGTTGGCTTTCTTTCTTTCTTTCCTTCTTTCTCTCCCTTTCTTTCTTTCCTTCTTTTTCTCCCTTTCTCCCCTTCTTCCTTTCTTTCCTTCTTTCCTTCTTTCTCTCCCTTTCTTTCCTTCTTTCTCTCCCTTTCTTTCCTTCCTTCTTTCCTTCCTCTTCCTTCTTTTTTCTTTCTTTCCTTCTTTCTCTTTCTTTGCTTCCTTCCTTTCTCATCCTTCTCTTCTTTCCTTCCCCTTTCTTCTTTTCTTCTTTTTCTTCCTTCTTTCTCTCCCTTCCTTCTCTCTTTTTTCTTTCTCCCTTTTTCTTTCCTTCTTTCTCTCCTTTGCTTTCCTTTTTCTTTCCTTCTTTCTCTTCTTTGCCTTCCTTCTTTTTTCTTTCTTCCTCTTTCTCTTCCTTTCTCTTTTTTCCTTCTTTATCTTTTTTCTTTCCTTCTTTTTTCTTTCTTTCTCTTCTTTCCTTCCTCTTCCTTCTTTCCACTTCTTTCCTTCTTTCTTTTTTCTCTTCCTTCCTTTTTCTCTCTCTCTTTTCCTTTCTTCTCTCTCTCTCTCTCTCTCTCTCTCTCTCTCTCCCTTCCTTCCTCCCTTCTTTTTTCCTTCCTTTTTAAAAAAACCCAACCTTTAAAAATAAATTTTAATTAAAAACCTTTTTTAAAGGTTTTTTAAAAACCTTTCTAAAATTAAATTTCAATTAAAAGTGATTCAAATTCAATTAAATAAAACATAAAATGCACACATTTACTTGTATTTAGTTTTAAACATATTGTATGGCTCTCACGGAATTACATTTTAAAATATGTGGCGTTCATGGCTCTCTCAGACAAAAAGGTTCCCGACCCCTGCACTAGACGCATTCAAACCTGGTATTGGGTCTCCTGAGCCTGTATGGAGAAGAGGCTGTGTAAGCACAGCTACAGATGAGCCATAGAAATGTGGATACCTATGAGCAGATTGCATGGGAGATGCAGGCAAAGGGGTACAACTGCAATAAGGAAGCAGTGCTGTGTGAAAGTGAAGGAACTTTTAGGGAAGCCAACAACGGATCCAGCGCTGCTCCACAGATCTGCTGCTTTTACAATGAACAGCGTGCCAAACTTGGTGAAGCCCTGCACAGAGCACTGTGTGAGAAGCACAAGACAGAGATCCTTGCCATGAACAAAGTAAGATGCGGGGAGAAGTCAAGGGGATGTCCAGCCAGGACCTATTTGAGACTCCACCACAGTCTAGCCCAGTGGTCTTCAACCTTTTTTGGATCAGCACCCAGTTTTTCAATATTTTCACATTTGCAGTAAGTTTACCAGCCACCTACATAAATTGTTACTTTTTATAAATTGCCACTGTCATTAAATTAATTGTTTGTAGCAGCCTCCAAAAATCACAAAACACCCACTAGTGGGTGGTATCACCCAGGTTGAAGACCACTGGTCTAGCCAGTACTGGCAAGCGAGCTTGGCTGAGACTAATGAAGGGGAAGGGAACTCAGGTAAGTGTGTGTGTGGGTGGGTGTGTGGGTGGGTGCGCGCGCGTGCGCATTTTTCTCACAGTGTTTAAATTTAAAGATGGCCCCTGGCACATCCACAAGTTAACAAGAGAAAGATATAGATTTTTCATTGTTTTACCTGTATGAGAAGAGGTAGAGGTACAAGAAACAGAGGTAGAGTTGTCATCTGCAGCTCATTCCCCTGTAGAATTAGGTGGAGCACTATGTGGAGCAGTTTGCTAATATACACAGAGATGTCCCTTTTGTCCTCCAGGGAGATTCTGAACAAACTTTCATGAAGATACTCTGCAATCCCTTCCAGAAGGTGTCTAGGGATGGCTACTGTATTTCTTTCTCTGTAATAGGCCACTTTCCCACCACACCACTCTGAAATGAATTCGTCAGGCACCATTGCAGGAAATAGGGTAGCAGCATACAAGACCGGTCAGTGTTGAGGTGCTGTGTTTTCTGTGCCTTTGGGATCCTCAGGAATGAGAGCTCAGCTAAACCCAACCCAACATGCCCAAGGGAAGCAGAGCAGTCAGCGGGAGCAGAGGGGAACCTTC
>ML685768.1:5615562-5670616 GCA_007922175.1 Pelusios castaneus
TATAACCAGCAGGTGTGTACACACCAAAGCGCTATATTTATAGTGCTTTCCTTGTCCCACAATAGCTTTTATTGCGGGACAAGTTTATAGTGTGTACATAGCCTCAGTCGCTGCTCTCATTGCCTTCATTCTTTTCTGCTCTAAGACCTTCATATCCATTCTTCTAGAACTTCCAGTTGCACATCCAGCCTTGTCATTTTTGTACAGGCCTCCAAATGATATTTGGACATTCTCACCAAATTTAATTGATTTCCCCCTCCCACCGTTCAGCCTTGTCACACTGTATTACACAGGTCTATCCTAAGGAAAAGGTTGGTAGGAGGCTTCTTGGGATATCCTGCAAACTGAACTGAGTTGTTTTAGAAAAGAAGGAAAGAACAAAAGTGTTTGTCTTTGGGGACATGTGCGGCTGCATGAATTGAGATTTGCTGCTTGCTCTTTTCAGTTCTAGCAATCTGCTTATGTACATCTGTTTTCAAGTCTGCTGTCCCAAGGAAAGGGGCTAGAAGATTACTTTTCTCAACATAACAGCTGTGATTCTCTTTTACATTTCTTATTCTTCCTTCCAATCAGATTATGAGCTTTCTGGGGCCCCAAAGCTGTCTGACCATAAAACACTGTTAAGTAGAAGTAGAGTAACAACAGCAACTGTTAGCAAGTCAATGTCTCACACCAAGGCTGGATTTGATCACAGTGATGCATCTGCACTGAAGTCAACGGACATTCATCCTAATTCATCTCAAATACATCAAGTATGGATTTAGCGCTTAGTTATTGCTAAAAGAAACCTGTTGATGCTAAGAAGCTGTGTTTTATTAGAACCCAAACAATTCAAAAGTATCTTTTAAACATGAAAATGCTTATTAAAGGCCATTTTGTCTGAGTAAAGACTTCAGGAGCAAGCCTAAAGTGATCAAATGGACAGAATTTCTACATACACTATAAATATCCTAATGTTATATATTAATTTATCAATGTTTAAGTCATCATTTAGGTTTAAATGTCTGAATAAATTGAAGCTTAATTCATTTCATAAGAAAGTAGCTATATAAAGCATATATTAATAAACAGCTCTTGAAATGGATCTGTTTATTAATATGTTCTGTTCTATAATTGGTTTAACATTTAACAGACCTAGAAGATCTCTGATGCTATTCTGTGCCAATGTTATAACTTAGAAGATGTAGCTTCATTTTATGGTGAGTGAATATTACCTACAAGAGTTTGTTGTATGACCTGGTGAGTTGTCCTTCTGTCTTTAATTGGGGCTTTGCAATCACTTTCAATGGGCCAAATCTGAAAAGGTTTCAATCCCTTCTCCACCCTATGTTATTGATCTCAATGGAAGTGGGTGAGGAAGTCGGGCTCAATTCTTCTTGGTTGCTCTGTATATATAATGAAGTAGTTTATGGATTTAAATTAAATGCAGGAGACAGCATTTGGCTAGGTGATATTCATTTTCCTGGTATCTGACAATAAATCTTGGCACATTTAGGGACTGGTCCTTCTTTTGCATTGTACCACAAACACCTAGTAAAGTCAATGGGAGACAGATGCATAAGGATCAGGCCATTAAAAAGTAGACTATTAATGCAACTTTCAATAGTTTATAAGAAAATGAAGGCCCCCCCTATGAGGGGCAAAACCTCCTTCTGTCCCCATTCTGTGGGAGAGTGATTCTGTTCTCTACCCCAGCTGGATGAGACTTGCCAAGTACTTGGGCATACCATGGAATCCCAGTGTCACCTTACTGCTGAGGTGTCCTCATGTGATCCTGGAGAAAGTTGTGGTCCAATGCAGTCCCTCCTATTGGCTGCCCCAGAAATGACTGGGTGCAGAGTAAGGTGCAGTCATCAGAATGGGGTCAAATTCATTTACTAGATTGGTCACTTCGAAGAATCCTGTGGACTGAGTCAAAATTGTTCCATCTGAGGGAATCCTCTCAGAGTTATGGAAGATGATGCCAGACAGAGCAAACCTACCGGTTCCTGACCTTCTCAGCCCAGACTTTATATTGTACCCAAGGAAAACTCAGGCAGAGCATGCCAGAACTGCTGTTACCTTTCTTCTGTGTATCCTATCTCCCACCACTGAGATCCACCAGTTTTGGTCTTAGCATTAGTCGGGGCGGGAGGGGGGAAAGAATAGGGGCCTAAGATGATGGAGCTATTAAAAGGGCATACCATATGTACAGTTCTGTGACTAAACAGACAGAACTGTTAAAAGTTTACTCAAGTGGTTGCCTTGTAGTTAGTGCTTATAGGAAGGGGACAGGAAATATGAAATTTTAATAATACTTGTTTTATATCTAAGATTTCTAATGGCATTTTTTATTTACTTTGGTGGCATTTAATTATCATGAACTTTTCTCCTCCTATTTAATTTTATTACTCAAAAAGCAATAATAATTAACCAGCATAATAAAAGAACAATATTTTAATCAACAGAAAAATGTGTCTTTGTTCCATTTCTTAGATTTGTTTGAGAAACATGTATTCAAAGATATGGAAATAGTGAGAAAAGCACAATTTTATAAATGTGTTAAAAAGAAAGTCAGAGATAGTCTGACATATTTGGAAGCATAGAATATCAGAAAAGGGCCTGTAATCGTAACCCTTCTATCCATTGGATTTGGCAGAGACCAGGGTGGGGTTCAGTATCTAGGGATTCCTTTCAGCAATACGACACAAATCTGCCCTTTGCTGCTCTTCTCCACTGGCCTCTCTGCCAGCCTCTCCGATGAACAGCTTCACTTTCCACCACCACCTTTTCCTCTGGAGGTCCGTCTCCTGAGGTACCTCCCAGCTCTTAGTGGGAGAACTTCATTGCTGAAGCAGACTGGGCAGAAAATTCTGTCCCACAGCAAGTGATTTCGGCTTTAGTGATCACATAAAACAAAAAGATTCCTAATAGACTAGAGCCTTAATTAACTCTATCTTTGAACACTAGGGAGGGACAGATCCGTCAAACCATGCTTAGGGGTCTTAAGCAAAGTCCACTCCCCCTGGCAAGAACATTATCCCCACTCACTTGCCTTTCACAGGGATGTGCATCCAAGCCCCTGATTACCAAGTTCAGTTCAGATGAGGACCGCTGCATTCAACAGTAAAGTGATTTATGTAACCCCACCCCAGCCAAAGTGACCCTTTGGGCAAAGCAGTCCCATCATGCGGAGCACCTAGGGTGGGTGTGCTTATGCAAATACAGTCTTGCCCTGCAGCCTGTTCCTCTCCTCCCAGCCAGGTCAGCAGGGGAAAATTCCTGTACATCTGTATTCTTTGAAGTTAAAGAGAATTCAAATAGATGACATTATGCCATCCCTTTTAGTCTATAGGCCCTAAGGCTATGTCTACACTGGCAATTTAAGTCAACTTAAGGAGGCTTAAGTAGACTTAAATTAAGCCACATCCACACTAGACTTTCATTGTCGACTTAAGAAATTCCTTAAGTTGACTTAATGAAAGCTTAAGTCGACTTTATAACTACCACTCATTAGGTCGACTTAAGCCTCCTTAGGTCGACCTAAGCCGAGTGTGGACGCATAAGTCCACTTTGTCAAGTCGACCTAAGGACAGTTAGGTCAACTTAACAAAGTGGACTAAGTCGACAGTTAGGTCAACTTAACAAAGTGGACTAAGTCGACTTAAAGTGTTGCCACTTGTTAAGTCAACTTTAATGAGGTCGATTTTAAGTCGACCTTATTAAAGTTGACTTAACGAAAGTCAACTTAACTTTTCTAGTGTAGACATAGCCTAAATGCCTTTAGGTGTGCCTTGGTTTGGTATCAGTACTCTAAAGAGAATGTAGGTCTTATTTATGTAAAATATCTTCTTTGAGCTTTCTGTAAAGCTAGCAAAGAAAGCAGTCATTTACATCGTATTATTTATCTGCCTGTGTAGAATATATTAACTGGAACCATAATATTTGCACTGTACAGTACAGTGTAGTGGAAATTTTTTACATGCACATTTTGACTTCAGATCTGGGACTTGATTGAAGCATAAATGACAGTGTCTGAATTTATAAAAACAATAATGGGTTAGGAGATTTCTATTAAAGAGATGAATTTTAGAAATCTGCACTAATAGATCTGAATAATTTGAATTGAAAAATAGAGTAAGGGTTGCTAGTATTTGAGCAATAATAGATAATGCTTCCTAAAATGAAATGAGTGACAACAAAGACCTTAAAGAATCTGATGTCAGGGATTGGACTAGGTGACTTCCTCAGGTCCCTTCCAACCTTAACAGGGCCAACCTGACCATATATGCAAACTAGGCAGTTGTCTAGGGTGCCAGGCTTTAAGGAGCGCCAAATTAGACAGAAGTGATTTTTTTCCCCTCTATTTAAAAAAGAATAGTAATATGTTATCATTTTTCTGTATTTTGAATGAGGTGGGAAGGGGTGCAAAATTCATAGTTTGCCTAGGGCACCAAAAACCCTTGTGCCAGCCCTGAACCTTAATCTTCTATGCTTCTGTGTCATGGGTGAAAAATTTCTTCATATATTCTGTCTGCAATTCAAAGAGGATAAATTAGGATTAATTGATAAAATATCCCCATGACAAAGAATAGTTCCTTTTCCCCAACCAGAAGGCATAGAAGGATCTTAGATAAAGTTCTCCTGGATCATTATTATACTATAATTTGATATACAGTCTACTTACCAACTTTCCAAATTCTTTTATTTTATAGTTTTAGATCTTCTTTCATCTCCCAACCAGAGACTGGTAAACTTTCTACAACAAGCACTTGCTGATCCTACATTGAATGAAATATATCTGCTCTCAACGTTCAAATTGCAGCAAAAGAGTACAGCTACCATATTTGGCTTATACTCTTCAGTTGACAACAGCAAGTATTTTGAATTTACGGTGATGGGGCGATTAAATAAAGGTAAGTTGTTTGACCCCAAACCCCTTATTGTATGAATCTACAGTTATAGACATGTCTGGAGTGGGCTTTAGAAACTCTTATTTTCAGCTACTCTTCTCTTGTTCATTTCACTGCTTATCACCTGCTCATTCCACTGCTCAGGAAGATAGAAGTCTTGGCAACTTTCTCACCTTCCCCTTTATGCTTCCTTGCACAGCATTGATGCTGCCTGCTGGGAGAAGCATGCTGAGACAGTCAACTGGGATCTCTATTTTCTGTCAGCCAGCTTGCCTCCAATAGCGCTGAATGGCTGCTAAAGAAACACAAAATTGTTTTCCTTTCTTTTTTTCCCCTTGGGACAAAAACTGCTTCTTATTACCAAGGAATGTGACAGACACACGCACACGCCGTCTCATGCATATGAAAGACGGGTACTTGCTCCATGGACTGGAAATGCAAGACAAATGTTCCTAGCGCTTATAGAGTCTTTCAGGTGATGGGTAACGTTTTTTCTCTCTTTATGGGAATCAGTTAATTCAGAGGCATCATATAGACGTTAAGCAAAATTAGAAATATATTTGTTCAGAAGTTTTCTAGCTATATGTAGGAAAATTCTTCAACTCACGTAAAAACATCTTTTATCTTTTAATTAGAAAATACAGAGGCACATACAGAGAAATGCCTTAAAACCAGAGGTCTGTCTAGAGCTCTGGAAAACCTTTCTGGAAGTCCATGATTAAGAACTGCAGAATCAGACACAGTGCATATGCAAACACACGCGCGCACACAATTTTAGTTGAAAAAATAAGTCATACTTGTGTCTGATCTGCAAGAATTTTTGCATGGCTGCAGATCTTTCTTGGTAAGCATAGTATTATTTCAAAGACTTTCTTGGTAAGCATAGTATTATTTCAAAGACTTTATTGTGCTGCACATTGTAGGCCCAGATGGCAAATGGACACTCAAACAATGAAATCTAAACATTTGGATTCCTGAATCACAATATTGGTTTAACCCTGCACAGATACAAACATTTGGATCCGCTTCTGCTCTGTGATCCACAAAGATGGTAAACAATATACCTGCATCCACAGATATCTGTGGATTTGCAGACCTCTAAATATACGTTCATAATATTTCCACTGGTGCACCCAAGTGTTGATCTAAGCAACACAAAACAGAAGTTATTTGTGACTGTGCTAGATGTGCCAGATGGGTCCAGATGTTTTACACACATTCTGTTTTTGGTTTTGTGGATTCTATTGTAAATACATTCATGTCTTTGTGAGGGTTCACTGCAGAATAAGCAAATGTATCCTCCCTCCCCAGATTTTCTGAATTTAGACTAAGCTCTTGTCTATACCAGAAAGTTGCACTGGTTTAACTAATTCAATCTAGTTGAATTGCTGCGGACTTCTAATGTCAATGTACATTAACTTGGTTAAATCTTGCTTATATCAAATGAGTATAATCAGTCTTACTCATGCAAGATCATTTAATAAAACAGTTCAACTCTTGCTTATAGGTGTTTCTATATTAAGAATTTGCACACGTTTAACTAACTCAAGTTTGTTTTAGATTGTTCTAGTTAAACTGGTGCATTTTTCATAGATAAAACCTAAAATAGTCCTGCAGACATCTCATGCCCCCTTTCTAACAAAGGTACTTGGGGGAAAAAAAAACTGTTCTCACATAACAGAATCACCTTCTTTCATCAGTTTTCCTCTTAAGATATAAATAAATAAAGCCGATGGAGTTTAACAGCTTTGTGAACAAGAGTCTATTATTATACTGGATCTATAGTTTCACTGAACGTTTTCTAAGCTCAAACCATTTCATTGGTTTTCCAGGGACAGAAAGACAGTGAATCTGTTTCTTAAACAGTGCAAAAACACTTCAGCTTGTCCGAGTGTTCTTGTGGTGGGAAGGTACTTCTAGGACCACAGGTGGATTAAGTTTAATTGGAGCTGTAGTCCATCAAAACTTTTCCCCATCATGCTTAACAGACTGTTCCAGCCTCCTAGATAGACCTTTGGCTTTGGCCCAATAATGAGTCTTTGGATCTTCCTCTCAAGCCAGACAGCTCAGCTGTCCTACGGCTATCTTGGCAGGAGGTCAGCAATCAGATGTGTTCTTCAGCATTGTCTTCTAATTTCTCTCTCTGACTCATTGTTGTGTTTGGTCATTCTGACTACAGGGCCCAGTTCCAAGCATCCTGCTTTAATATATTCCTGTGCACGTAGTATTCACATAAGTAAATGTTGCAACATAAAGCTGGCAAGTCAAACTCAGTGTTTGCCAGCAAGCAGACTCACCTTTTGTCAAGTATTGATGACCTCATGTGTTTCTGAGGAAATCTCATGTCTGGCTGCTTTTTGACATAGACAATAGTGAAAATAATCAAGTTATTGAGTGCAGCTGCTGAGAATTCGGAAGAGCATATATAAACTAACGATAGATAGAAGAGGCCACAATATGACCTCAGTTACACTAGTATAAATCAGAACTGACTTAATCAGATTCACTGGAATTATTATGAATTTATACTGTTAAAACTGAGTGCTAAAACTAGTCCTTTATGTTAAAGAAATGGAAATACGTGACCAAAAGAAATTATATCAGTGCATAAATGTATTATCAAAAGACATTTCTAGGACTGATAAATGCTTAGGAAGTTCAGAACAGATAGGAAGCTCAAAGTCATTAGTAGTATAAAAAGAATAATGGAAAACCCAAAGCATAGGATAAATAACTAGAGAGGTCAGGATAACTGCCTACAAAGATCTAAAGAGTTAAACATCAGTCTCCTGTTTCTTTGATTCTAGAGAGTTGTAACCATAAATATATAATGTTCCGAGTGGCTTTACATTCAGGTAGCATTTTTGTGGCGCTCTCTGCACCCTACCTAAAGATCTTCTGCCTCACACACAGAGACTCAATGAGCTACTTACAGACTTCTCATTCCTGAGAGCAGTAAAACATTGCAAAGTCTGAACATTAGCTAGGAATGATGTTTCACTAGCTCATTTATCCTATTAAAGAAAGAAACAAAGAAAGAAACTTCAAACACTTTTATAAGATTTGAAAAGAGGAAGGAAGTACATGATTATTGTTTATATACATAACTTTAAACAGAATTTGTGTTGGTTACTGTCTCCTTGAGATGCTTAGGCGTCCAGATTTGCAGATATCTGGCTTCCTTAGCTAGAGTGAGTGATACCACAAGTATCACAAAAAAAGGACCAGATTCCAATAACCTCGCTTAAGCTAAGTCAGTGGCCTCTTGGAAGATAACTGTATAAGATGTCAAAAAACAAAGTGTCTGACAAAGTGGGATTTTATCCCACAAAAGCTCATACTATAAATAAATTTGTTAGTCTTTAAAAGTACCACAGGACTCCTTGTTTTTTTGGCTGACCTAAACTAACATGGCTACCCCTTTGGAATTTGTATAAAATGTGCTCTTCTCCTGCTCTGCACCATGTGCCTCAGTTGCATGCTGCAGAATAGGAGACTTAAAAAAGCCAGCGCATCTCTTTGCACCTGCATTGCTGGCTCGGGACTCGGGCACTGGCTTGGACACACTGGGCTCATGCCCCCTGTGCTCAGCGCCAGCAACAGCCCTGGAGTAAACCCTGAGGCCTGTCCAGGTTCAAGGCCAAGGAAGGTATTTAATACCCAACCGAGAGCTGCAGTAAGGGAGACACTGAGTGATGCCCAAGCAGGGGTTGGTGGTGAGGCTGCCCTGTCCCAGCCAGAGCCGGGCTGCTGCAGGGGACCAGCAGCTGCTGCACACTGGGTAACTGCAGAGGAGGGAAAGTGTGGGGGGAATTTGCATCCCCCCCAGCCTCACATTCTCCCCTGCAGATACAGATCCCTCCCAGGGCAAGTTGGGGAGTGTGGCCGCAACTCCTCCTGCCCCTGGGGTGGCGGCGGCGAGAGGCATGAGGAGACACAAATGTGACACATGATAGCAGAGTACCAAACAATTTCTGCTGGTACTCATTGAAGAACCTGATCTGAAAACTTAGGTCAACCCTTGATTATGGATTGTCACATACATATGCTCAGTTAGGTTGTGCCCCCCCCCCCCCCCCCACATACACTGAGAGATGAAGTGGAAGGTTTAGCAGATAACAATGGGGTAAGTGCTGGGTGGCATCAAGGAAGTGTTTCATTCTAGTTTGCAGATTCCGTTTCCATAGGGGATAGATTTTTCTTTTCCAATTTTACTCATATTTAAAAGTTTTTTTTTCAATATAGTTAAGAACAAGAGTGTCTTTGTGTGATGTGCAATTTATCATTGGGTCCAGGTAAGTACATCAAGTAAGCCGGAAATTTTACAACTCTTCTTTCTAAGGAAGAATTAAAGAAGAGAGAATTTAGTACTCTCTTTGGGTTCTCTTCTTTGTTAGCTTTTGTATTCATTTGCTATTCATCCTGGTGAAAGACAGATAATTACTAATCCATTTCTTTACAGTGTATTTGAATACAGAGTTGTTAGCACCCTTTGCAAAAATGTTATGCTCATTACTGAAACTTACCCTCTAGTTATGCATTTCTGTTGCAGAGTAATGTCTAGGATGTCATCTATAATTCTGCCATTTTATTAATTGCGGATTTCCAGTTAAATGCTGTACGACTGTTTCTGTGTATTTTATTATAGTATGCCCTTTTGTGGTGACATATGCTTCATCATTCGAGTCATTTAAAATGGCCAAACAAAGCACTGGAAAATGACCTGTAGGCAACAATACTGCACTAATGGGGAGATGAACAAGCATTCTTTTTCATCTGCATTTCCTCCAATTCTATGTCAAATTTATTTTCCCTGCATATATTTGCATGTGGGATACTGTGGTCAAAATAAAAGTGATGAAACAAACCTGAGGAGTGAGAAGTATCCACACTCACCAGCCACTCAGATTATCTGGACATAGGTCAGCATATGCCTCACCTTTTGTGTTACAATCCTATAGTCATGCTGTGTATTCTCTACTAGTCACCCTCCGTTATTTGAAGAATGATAGGAAGATAAACTCTGTGATATTCAGCAATATCCAGCTGGCTGATGGGAAGCGCCATGCTGTCCTTTTGAGGCTGAGTGGTCTGCAGCGTGGATCCAGCACAGCAGAGTTGTACCTGGACTGCATGCAGGTTGATGCCATTCAAGGTCTACCTAAACCATTTTCAGGACTTTACCAGAGCTCAGAGTCTGTGGAAATTCGCACCTTACAGAAAAAGACACAGGTAGGTATGAAAACTTAAGAGCAGGTGGATCAATTAGAAAGAAGGTGTATAGCCAGTTAGAAAGTCTTACAGTAATCTGTAAAATGAATGGAAAATAGAATGGGTTCTCTAGATACATATAGCGATACCAGGATGCACTGAAGTCAGTGAGACTTTTGCCATTAATTGCAAAAGGGCCAGGATTTCACCCACTTTATAACCTACCTCATCAAAATGTTTTAGTTTAGGTATTACTAGGAGATGAGAATATTTGTAAATTGTTATTTATTTCAAAAATGAAAACTGATTCACTTCTTAAAGATTTTCAGTAGGAACAATACATAGGCTGCATGCAAACATGCAAGAAATACACGGTGACTCTTCAATAATATATATTGTTGAAATGTGGTGCGTGAAATTATGGGTGTGTCTACACTGGCAACTTAGGTTTACTTAAGGAGGCTTAAATTAACCTAAACAAAGCCACTGCCACACTGGCTTTTATTAAGTCGACTTAAGTATTTCCTTAAGTCGACTTAAGGAAAGTTTAAGTCATCTTAATAACACCTCATTTTAGGTTGACTTAAGCCTTAAGTCGACTTCGTAAATCGACTTAAAGCCAGTGTGGACAGGGATTAGCGCCTAAATTGATCTTATTAAGTAATAAGGTCGACAAGGGGCTATGTCTACACTAGAAAAGTTAAGTTGACTTTGTTAAGTCGACTTAATAAGGTCGACTTTAAGTCGACTTAAAATTGACCTTATTAAGTTGACTTAACAAAGTCAACTTAACTTTTCTAGTGTAGATATAGCCTATGTGATTTGAAATGGCAAAAAATCAACCTGTGTGAAAAATCTGCCAAACCAAAATGTGGGGTTTTGCAGAGGTCATTGCTGTATCTTCTGTCAAAAGGACTTTATGGACTGGCCAAAATAGTTAGGAGGTACAGAGTGTGGCTATTAAGCCACCTCACCCAACAAGGGGTTAGAGCAGTAGTCTTCAACCTTTTTTGGATCAGTGCCCAGTCTTTCAATATTTTCACATTTGCAGTAAGTTTACCACCCACCTACAGAAATTGTTACTTTTTATAAATTGCCAATATCATTAAATTAATTGATTGTAGCACCCACCAAAAATCACTAAACGCCCACTAGTGGGCGGTATCGCCCAGGTTGAAGACCATTGGGTTAGAGCTATACACACATCAGCTAATAGGCTTGCCCCATTTCAAGCTTGCATGTTTGTTTCTTCATTGTGTTGGAGACGGATGCTGTGAATTTCCTCTGATTGCTCCAGGATACGTTGGATGAGCTGAAGCTGGTAGTGAAAGGCTCCCTTTCCCAAGTAGCAAGTCTGCAAGATTGCTTTCTTCAACAGATTGAGCCTGCTGCTCGGAATACAGGTAAATCAGTTTAAAATACCTGCCGCCCTACGATATCCTGAGGACGGTGGTTAAAGTATAATTTGATGGGCCCCGGAACCCTCCTAATCTCCGGGCCCCCTTTCTGTATTGTCTGGGCCCCCTTCAAGCATGTGTGGGCCCCAGCCCAGGTAGGCATTTGCAATCACTTCTCAGTACCACATGCATCAGTTATCACTCCATAAAAATATTTATAATTTTATATGGCGTTTATGTCTATAGCAATTATTGTCACAAACTAGCAAACATTGCATAACACAATAAGTATTGTGATTAACAATGGTGGGGCGTAGGACATGCGTTCCACTGGATTTTTCTATTTTTAGGGGCCCTGGAACTCTGGCCCCTCAAATTTGGGGGCCCCGGATCTCCATTCCAGTGCATTCCCCCTAACTTTAACCCCCGCCTGAGGAATCAATTGCCATGTATGCTAAAAATGTGAAGAAACCATTGTCATGTGATACACAATGGGCTAGGATCTGTGTAATTTTTCTGTTTGCTTTTGCAGTGTAATTGTATGGTTTGATGCCAATTATGCCATGCCGGGTTCCCTTTCAAATGCTCTACTGTATTGTTATGGTGTCATGTTTGCTGCAGCATCATGTATGTGTACAGACATGAAGCATGTTAAATAGCACAGATCCTCAGGACTATCTCTAGCACAGAGGCTGGAGAATTACCTGAGAAAGGCAATGCAAATTGACTTCCCTGGCTCAGGTAGAAGTAAGGAAATCATTGCAGCCCAGGAGGAAGAGGGGTGAAAGGAAATGCAGACACTTTGAACTGAGGAGAAGCTGCTGGCTTTTGCTGGAGAAACACCATCTTAGAAGCAACTGCAAGAGTCTGAGCCTATCCACATGGCCAGGAGGGCTTGGGGTGGTTGAACAACACCAACAGCCAGCCTTGTGAGTAAGAATGAGGAGAATAGACCAAAGAGTAACCTTGGAATAGTGTTAGTAGTTTAGCATGCGTTTTAAATATCTTTTATGTGCTTGTGGTAACTCCTGACTCCTTTACTAAAGATTGTGCATTGATTTGCTATTTACTCACTTAAAATCATATTCTAATGAATAAACCTTATGTTTGTTTTGTCTAAAGCTGTGTGGACTTTAGAGGGTGTGAATCAGAGAGGCTGGGCCAATCCATTCCATTGTCAAATGGACAGACAGAGGTCTATGAGTATACAGTGGTTGGAGGAAGGGCCTCCGTCTCTGTAGGATGGGAGTTCCTGGTGAGGTATCTTGGATCTGAGGGTGTTCGCTTGGAGACTGTTCCTTGAATGGTCAGAGGGCGCATACCCACTGCCTGGGACCAGTTACACACAGGAGGCTGGTGTGGACTGACTCAGGAGTGAGTAGTCCCCTGGCAAAGTGGGGTAACTCAGGGTTCAGGAGTGGAGATCGGGGGGTCTCAGCTGCACACCGGACCAGATTCTGGGAGCAGCCTGTCACAACCATCAAATTAATGAGGGCAACCAGATAAAATTATGGCCATGATGGAGTCATTCAAATTTTTAAGAAATATTACAGGATAGAGAGGAAAACCACCAGAGATGCCTGTGATAAAGCAACAAGACACTGACATAGTTACAGGAGAGTCCATGATGCTGAAAAAGGGGTTTTCTTGTTTGATCGAGTGCTCTAAGATAGCAGGCCAATCCAAGTGCTTTTTAGCTCAGGCTCTCATCCAACTGGTAAGATAATTCTACTGAAAGTAGAGGATAGAATTGTTTTGACATTTTAAACTAATTTCATTTTAAAGGTGACATTGTTCCTGGTTATTGCGTCATCAGGAGTAGGGAGAAGCAAAATGGAGAAGGGCTGCTGTGATTACTAAGGGATAAAAGAGTTGCACAGGAAAGTGGGTTAGTGACAAACTGTGACTGTTTTCATAGGTGTTGGGGGAAAGGGAGGAGTAGAACAGGTTCATGTTGCGCATACAAGATATTAACATTCCACAACAACAGTGAAATTAATAAGGCCAGTTTAAAACTAAAAATGTCCTTGTAAATAAAAAATACAGACTCTGTGACAACCCCTTTCTTCCCTCCCCCCACCACACAGCCTTAATCATTTTAATTATGATTGATTAAATATAATTTGGAGCCAAGTAAACCATTTTTACACGAGTACCCCTGTCTGGAAAAGAAGAATTCTGTTTCACTAACAGTCAATTTTGTCCTGCAGTGGAACAGAGAGAAATCCTTGAATAACCAATAGCCTTATGGTTTGGGCAGTCCCCTGAGATGTCCCTGCTCCAAATCAGGCAAAGCAGAGGTTTGAATGAGTGCCTAACTACTAAGCTGTTGGCTATTCTGGGATGGAAGTGCTCTCATTTTGACCAGAAATTCCACAATGGACCTGTGAGAAACCTCCCTGAAGAAAATTTAATCAAAATAGATAACATTTCCTCTAAAAGTATCAGTTTTGATGATTCAGCATTTTCTGATGGGGCTCTAGGGGACATTTCATTTAAAAATTCTTGACCAGCTATTTATATTTGTGTTAGAGCTTCATAATGTTAATAGAATATGCTTTACTTTTAGCTTTGGAATCCCCTGTTGCAGATTTCCATAATATATATATTTTTGTTCAGATGTACAAGGGTTAAGGGATTTAAAACTTACGTTTCCTTATTTTTTTCCCCCTATATT
Source organism: Pelusios castaneus (assembly GCA_007922175.1). Classification (NCBI taxonomy): domain Eukaryota; kingdom Metazoa; phylum Chordata; order Testudines; family Pelomedusidae; genus Pelusios; species Pelusios castaneus. The sequence continues at coordinate 5,629,740 of ML685768.1, forward strand.
AATTCAGCGCTGTTACTTGTAAAGACACAAAACTCAGTGTGCAAGATTTCCAGACTTAGACCTTGAATTATTCCGTTTTGGAAATATCTCTTTAATTTTTGTTCACAAATCAATCACTCAAAGGTGAAAAACTTTCCTATTTAGTAGTTAGATATTACCTTTTTATGAGACCCTGCTGCATTCTCTGGGCTGACCTCCTACTTCAATAACATACTGACTTTCAAATGGAGGTAATATAATATTAAATGAAAAAAAGGTGCATCTTAATAGAATGTCTTCCTAGTTAAAATCACGTAGAGATGTTCCAACAGCAATATTAATTCAGCTGGATTGCACATCCTCTATGTTTCATGGTGTATCTTTTACAACAATGGTATATCAAGCAAGCACACTTTATATTTAGCCAGAATAAACAAGAATGGAAATGCTTAGCCACATAGGGGTATATGGCAGCAGGAGACTTGACCTAAGAATGAGAATCCTAGGAAGGAGAGGGGTGGGGTTGTTTTTGGTGCAGCTGATTATCAACCTGCTATAACCTGGACATCATCAAGAAGAAACTGAAGCCACCCCTCCCATTCATAATTCCTGAGGTGTAGCTGAGCATTTTGTAGCTTCCATGGAAGACAGTCTACTTTCCTAAGTGGTTACAGACTCAAAATATGAAGCTGTACATTGTCTGAATCAAGTTCTTTGAATTCCCTCTTTCCTGGGGTCAGGTCCAGTCCCAGCAAGACCACTTGTATCAGTGGCCCGGTACTGTCCCTCTACCACTCGCTTGCAGTCTCTCTGCCCATCGGCAATCTGGGGGATGCATGTAGGCCCCTGGCCAGGGACCCTATGTGCTCAGTTGAGTATGACCTCAACCCCCTCACTCCTCTTTGGCCTGTACCCTCACCAGGTCCCTTAAGCCATTCACACATCCTGCCCCCTAAGCCCTGATTGGCCCTGCAGCCCTCTACTCCCATTGGCTAGGTACTCCCTGTAGGGTTTTTAACCCTCTTCCTGGCCAGAGCAGGGAAACTACCCTGGTACATGGAGCTTTGGTAATTTTCCTACATTTCAGATCTACTGCCACTGCAAAATGGGGGCAGGATTTAGCTTTAGATGTAGAAGAAAAAATGTCATGGAAAGCATTTTTTGTGCATGAGAATTTACATATCCAAGCATTTCAAAGCACTCCTGTATAATTCATGGTGCTGAAAGCCATTGGTCCACCTTAAGATTTAAGTCTACAAAACTTTAGTGTTCAGAACTGATCTGTTTTTTGATGTAGAGGCTGGCCAACAAAGCAGCATTTGACACCTTAAGAATTTTACATTTTTTTGCAGTTCTCAATCAATGATGGCTAAACCAACTCTTCATAAAGTAAAGTTACTACATCTGGCCTCATAGCTTGCAAGCCAAGTTCTTGACTTAAGTATTTTTGAAATGGCCAAGATACTAAGTCTCCCCCCTCACCCGAAAAGTTGGGACTGAACAGATGCAGCATTTCCAGGTTCTTCAGTATTTAGAGGAGAAAAATCTGAAAGGAAGAAAAGCCAGTATCTGTGGAATTGGGCAGGTCCCCTTAGCATGCATGGGATCTGATCAGAAATGCTTTGAAGTATAAAACAATTTAGTAAACGTTAATGAGACCATTTTTCCGTATAAGTATTCAATACTACAGAAAATAAAATATAAGTAAACTCACTTAACTTCAAAATAACTCTATATGCCTAGAATGCATAAATAAATAATCAATATGTTTCTTGTGAATCTTGCACAGATTTCTAGATTTAAATTAACTGGAGAGTAAATGAGTAGGCACTTGAGTGAGAGTTATAGACAGATTAGTAAGCCCTAACTTGGAGATGCTAGATGTTTCACCTCTCTGGTTCAAATCTATTCCAGGTGGGTAGTGACTAGTTGCTGATATGTTCCAGGAGTACTGCTCTACAGTGCAGAATTTGATCTATGTTTCCAGGAACAAACAGTTCCAATATGATAAACGGTGGTGGGAATGGAAAGAAGGGTCAGATGAATGGAAATACTATCAAAACTCTTCTTCGGTTCACAGTAAATGTTTGGTTCCACAGTAAAAGAGCATCATGATAAACTAATTCAGAACACTAAGTAACTGGAAAAAGTCCTTCACACTGAGAAATATGCTTATGTTGCTGTTGAATCAGAAATAGGCAGTAGTGACATTTCTATAGTGTATTTTTTTCCTTCGGTATAGCTATTTTGTGACACTAAAAAACGACTACCATAGAGGTTTCCCCTTTTTATTTTGAAAATACAGTCACCTTGCCTGCGATTATCTCAGTCTGATACCTTGTGGGCCAGCAACACAGTTGATTCTATCTGCCGTACTTGTTAATCACTCTCAGCAAAGAATCCAGACATTGAACGGGCCTGGTGCCAGACCTGTCCTCTAATACTTAACGATGGTTCTCCCATCATGTTGCACTAATGTGGAGATATTTGCATTTCCTCTATCTTTACTCTCCGTTACGAGAATAAAAAGGAGATCCATCGTCAGTGTTTTGAATCCACTATTTTTTAAGAGTATTGCGTTCACAAAGATGCTTTCCTAAAAATTAAAGCTAGCTATTAAATTTCCCTTATGTGTTCTCTCCCAAGTGATGCTAAGATACGTTGAGTTCTCTTCAGTTCAATTATCAGTGCAGGTCTGGCACATGAACAAAAAACTACTAACTTTGTCCATTCTTTGTTCATTTTTGTTATCTCTACAGATGATTTTAATAGGCAGTTAATGGGTCAAATGATGCAAATGAACCAAATACTAGGCGATGTGAAAGATCTTCTCAGACAGCAGGTAGTGTATGAGGCTTTCAGCATGAATCCCTCAAATCCAGACTGGGGCACTGCTCTGTGCAGTGTTAGGGAAGAATTTACCCAAGTCCGGTGCTCCTGTGCAAAGGTCTGCCTGCACAGTGGGAGTCAACCTTTGGGGCTTGATTATATAGATCCAGTGGCCAGAAACCCTTGCATATAATATGGAGAGTATCTGTTATTCTAGCCCATTGGCTAGATAAAGGTAGTCTTGCACACATAAATGAAATCAAATAATTGCACTATTGACCTATTTGAAGTAACACAAAATATATATTTGGTTCACGGAGTAAAGTCGTTAGTGTTTTACTGATTTATTGAAGAACCTTTACTAACTATGGGTGTGTTTATACTGGCAACTTAGGTCGACTTAAGGACGCTTAAGTCGACCTACATAAAGCTGTGTCCACACTTGGCTTTTATTAAGTCAACTTAAGCGCTTCCTTAAGTCGACTTAATAACACTACCTCTGATGGTCAACTTAAAGCCAGTGTGGACCGGGAATAGCGCTAAGTTGACCTTATTAAGTCGACTTAAAGCCAGTTTGGATGGCTATGTCTACTGTTAAGTCAACTTAACAGGGTCGACTTAACTTTACAAGTGTAGACATAGCCTATGGGCCTTATTCTGCAAACAATTTCTACGCCACTTAGTCTCCAATTCAGCAAAGTATTTAGGCCAGGGGGTCTGCAACCTGCAGCTCCAGAGCCACATGCGGCTCTTTGGCTTTCCCTTTGTGGCTTTGGGTTCCAGGTCCACCCCCTTCCCGCCCCTGCCCCCAGCAAACCCTGTGGGCAGCCCACTACTGGCTCCGGGTCCCCCCTGCCACCTGGGGATCCTGTGTCAGCACCCTGGCTCAGCTCCCCCCACCAGGAGGTTACAGCCATTGTGGCTCTCAAAACACTTGGTTATTGAAGGAAAATTTTAAAAATGGCTCTTCTTATATTTTGGGTTGCTGACTCCCACGTGTAAGTAGATTTCTGTTCAGCAAAGTGCTCAAACACATGCTCAACTATAGGCACATGCTTAAGTCACACTGAAGACAATGGGATCTAAACACATGCCTAAATTTAAGCATCTACCAAGTGCTTTGCTGAATAGGATGGACCATAAATCTCATTACCATGAGTAGTGCTATGGGGGGCAATGTAGAAGTCTGTATAGAGTAGTTCTTCATAGGAGATGATATGACTACTCATGTAGTAAGCACAGTGCTTGGGAGTAAGCATTAGCAAAACCAGATCCTATCATTACAAGGTGCTTTGTGAATGTTCAATGACTTTATTAAGCAGCTAGAAAAGATATAATGGTGCTATGTGCAGCTTTGGACAAATCAGGATTACTCAAGTAACGCATATTTTCTATTTCCTAAAGATCAAGGAAACAACTTTTTTGAGAAATACTATAGCAGAATGCCAGGCGTGCGGTAGGTATTTCTTATTTCCTATACAATTAAGAGAGGACTAAATAAGCTCATTTAAAACCAATTCTCATTTGATTGCCATTATTTGATTTATAGAAATTATTGAAGAAAAACCCCATCTTTCTGGGCTCTAGGTACATTTGACTTAAAGTAAAAATAGATTCCCATTGGCGTAAAGCATCTGCTCCCTTGAAAATCAGAAAAAAGCCAAAAATAAAATCTAAACAATACTCTGCATCATCCAAATAACCAGGCCTCATCAGGCCCCAACAGCAGGAGCTTGGCCTTGTAGCTTGCCATGGAGGTAACTGGATTCAGGCTATTTCAGATCAAGAGTTGATTACGTTCTAGTTGAGCCCATCAGAGAGATTGTCCTGCTAATAGTTCCCACTCTTTTAAATCGGCATCTCTGGTGACACCACACTAGCAGTATTGCACTAGGGGGAAGAAATGGAGGGAATCTCAAATTGGAAGGTCAAAATCTACTATGTATGCAATATTGTTTGTAGCCATGTCAGTCCCAGAATATTAGAGAGAGAGTAAAGATATTACTTCATCCACCTTGTCTCTTTTAAAACTACTAAGGGCATGTTAGATCAAAACCTCCACATCAGATTCACACATCAACACATCAGAATGTAGCTCATGGAACGTTGGTGCCCTGTGGTCCCAGGGGAAATACATCGCTTAATATGTACGTTATTAAGAACCTTAATAATATAGAAAAATAAGCAGGCAGCCACATTCAGCATCAGGCTACAGAGTTGCCAGGTTGATTTAGAGAATCCATATACACCTTGCGGTGAAGGAGCCTAACCCTGTGGTGACAAGGGTGCAGATAACCATAGCAAGGTCTATATCCAAAAGATGTGGTCAATCTTCTAGCCAAATAGAGAGGATTATAAAAGCCTTTTTGAACGATTCTCTAACACAGCTGGGAATTTAACAGAGGTCCCTACTTTGAACTCTTTTACTGAGGAGAGGACATATTCCCTTACAAAAAGGGGTAGTCATAATCATTGCCAGATCTTCCAATTGTTTTTCTCAGACTGTCAGCCCCCACTGAATCTCACTTTGACTGAGCTTCAGCCAGCTTAGGTTTCACACATGTGAGATAGACAGGGCCAAAGGAAGTTTCTTTAAAACTTGTACTGTGTTAAACAGCTGAAAGGGATAAATTACGTGCATTCGGTACCATTTTGGTACCTGTCATGGCCTCCCGGATTTTTAATTTCCTTCTCTAGTCAGTCTCTCAGTACATGAAGCAGACTACTGGATGCCCTATCGCATATCCAATATGCTGCCACTTGCTCTCTCCTCCCTCCCCTTTTTTCACTCCTCGTAAATTTTGATCTCTCCGAGGCGAAATAATAACTCAGGTTTTTACGCTGAGGGCAGCATTGCTGATTTAGCCTGAGTAAGGTCTCACCTTGTCTTTCTAATAGTACCATCAATCTACAGTCCCTCTGGGACCTGTTTCCCATTTGATTTTTTTAGGTCACGCTAACCTACTCTATAACTTTCCTCTGGCCAGCAGCACAATTTATAAATCTGCTCTGGGACTAACTCAGCAGAAAGACGTACATATCCAGGTGACACATGCAATATAGCCTTAAACTCTACTATTCTGTAGATTCTTGATTAGGTCCTAAACAAAAGACTCCTTGGTCACAATCCAATAAGTTGTTACTGCAGCAGCACTAACCCAGCCAATATAAAAGATATTCATGATGCAGAAACATAATCCCACCGCTGAGCAGTGGATTAGGTATCTCCTTAGAACTCCTGCCAGTTCAAATGAATGATGGATACTTCCTTGAATCACTAAAACTGCTTTTCTTTCTACTTTAAGGTTTGGGAACTGTAAATTTTCCAACTGCACCCCCAGAGCCCCCTAAACCCAAATGCGAAGCCAACTCCTGTTTCAGAGGGGTCAGGTGCACGGAGACAACAGATGGATTTCAGTGTGGGTCCTGTCCCGAAGGGTTCATGGGAAATGGAGTTACGTGCTCAGATATCGATGAGGTAAAACACTGACTTGTAAAAAGAAAAAGATCCCAACTAATTTCTCACATAAATGGGCTGCTGACTCTTGCTTTCTGCAGCATTCATTAACTCACTGCACACTGAATATTAATGCATCCTGGGCCCAGTTCTCTAGTCTACTCCATTACATCAGAGATAAGTTGCCATGACTCTAAAGTGGAATCATAGATGAAAATGTGGAGTTACACTGAGGTGAATCAAGACCACTCTATTTATTTTTCAAGTATCACACTATATGTTTTCATTTTACTCCCCTCTGACTGTTACATCAAAAGGACAGAGCTATTGACGCAGTTACTGGGATTCCACAAAAAGATTAAATACCATCAGTTATTGGGCAGAACTGCAGAAGCACTTTTTTGTTGATTTGGATTTTATTTCTTTGAATTTTAGTGCTCATAAAAAGTTTCAGTTTAACAGCCTGGGAGACTGACGTCAATTTATTCATAAAATTGGCCAGATTTTCAATTCAGCCTTAAAGGTCAATTGCAAAGGAATAAATATTGAGATCGTGCCCTTTCTCGCTTCTTTATGATGTATAAAGGAAACTTAAAAGATTTATTTTTAAATGTACTTTCTCTTGGGTTCTACCTTAGAAATTCAGGTTTTATTCACCCTTGAAGACTTGAGAATTAGTGGATTAATGACATCCAAAAAACCAAGAAAGTGAGGCCAGATTAATCAAAAGAGGAAGTAACAATTATTCAGAACTCTGTCAAAAAAACCACCCACCCACTCACACTTCCTTGGTCCTGATTTTCCACTGCTTTGTACTGATTGTCGTGGGGAAAGACCATGGTTTAATTATGTGGAAAATCAGGTTCTTTGTATTTTGGTTGACTATAGCACTTATTTAACTCAAACTGTTTGGTGGGAGGGGAGCTTCCTTTATTAAAGGTTCAGTATTTCCACTCTTTCAGCTGAGGGCTGAAAAGCTCCTGCTCACATTTTCAAAAACCTAATCAATAAGAAAAAAGCATTTGATATTCCTGATATTTCTAATGGAGGAATAAAATTTCACACCTTTCTTTACATCATAAAAAAGCATAAAAAGGCACAAACATTTCTTTTTCAGGCAATATTTAACAGGCCTCTGTTTTTATACCTGTAGCTTTTTGTCTGCAGATGCTGTTTAGTCATTTAAGGTATTTCTACACTACACTGCAGACCAGTGGTTCCCAATCTTTTTGACTTGAGGGCCACAAATATAATTAAATATAATTAAATTAAATTCAAATTAAGTTTAAATTATAATTAATTAAATAAATACATTTAATTTTTTTTTTTATTAAATAGAATGGTGCCCCTTCAGGTTTGTAAAAAATTGTATTTTTGGCCCTTGAGCTAAAAAGATTTTTTTAAAAATGTTTGAAGTTTTTTAAAGGGTTTTTTTGTTTTTGTTTTTTTAAGGCTGGATGGCCATAAACACCTAGAACCTCCCCACCTCTGGGCTGGCCCAGATGGGCCCCCGAGGAACCAGACCGGGGTCTCTCCCAGTGCTGATGCTACGGGTTTGACACAAGCCCAGCCCCGGGCAGATGTGAGCCCCTCCGCTCCACTCCTCTGGGTGTATGGGGGGCAGGCCAGGCCCCGCTCAGCCCGAACAGGCCCCAGCGCAGCACTCCCTGCGGGCCGGCTCTGGTCCAGCTTCCTCCCCCCAGGGTGTCCTGCCCTGCTCTGGACCAGGACAGGGCGCCCCCACCGGCCCTCACCTGGGCAGCTCCTGCTTGGCCATGGCCCTGGCCCAGCCTGCTCTCTCCCGACTCCTCCTGGCCGACCAGTGCCTCCCTCCCTCCTCGCTAGGGGCCCCTACCTCTGCTGACTGGCCGGGGAGAGCCCAGCATCGGAGGAAGGAGGCGGGTGGCCGCGGCAGCAGTCCTACTCCAAGCCTAGAGCGGCAGGCTGCAGCCAGACTCCCAACCAGCGGGGTGCAGGCCACTTCAAAAACCCCACGGGCCAGGGTTCGAGAACCCCTTCTGCAGACCCTCTGTGGGACCCAGGCTGGGGGACTCTGTTCCCAAGACCATGCTTGAGCCATCCAAACTGCATCATACACCTGGGCTTAAAATTGCTGAACCCGTTTCTTGTAGCCATTGCTGACCCATCCATAAAGCTACTGATTCAGGTCTGTGGTCTGCGCTGTGTCCACACTGCAAAACGGCAGAGTTTGGACCCAGTTCACAGTGGAACTTGAGAGTTTACCCAGCCACTCCCTACCTTCACCCGCTAGCAACATCCATGGATCTGAGTTCCAAGTAATTGCTGAACAAGTCAGACTGCTTTGGGGGTGGGGAGAACGGAGTCAGAGTCCAAGAGGAGACATACCCATACTGCAATTCACAGCACCAGGCCTGGCAACAGCAATTCCGGGCCCCAAGGCAGAACAGTCAATGCCTGCCCCCAGGAAAGGGAGGGCTGAGGTTTATGACCATGTGGAGGCTAACTCCCTGTCCCACCTCTTCTGCCCCTGTTCCCACCTGCACTCCATCCCTACCCTGCCTCATCCAAGATCCTGCCCTCCTTCCCTGCTTGGCCCGGCCACTCACTGCATCCCTCTTCCCCTCCCCGTTGCCCCTTCCACACATCCCCTTCCCTTCTTGGCCTCCCCGCTACCTCATTCCTCCTTCCCCCACATCCCACATGGTCCCTCTCCTCTCTTCCACACACCACCTTCCCCTGAGGCAGCAAGCAAGAGCAGGAGAAATGGGGGGGGAGGGATGTGGCGAGCAGTGGGATGTGGGGGTGAGCAGAGGAGAAGTAGAGGGATGCACACAACAGGATGGGGCATTGAGCGAGGAAGAGGGACATGGTGGGTGGGGTGTAAGGGGGGCTAAGTGAGGGGAAAGAGAGATGGGGGCAAACACCAAGGGTGAGAGGGGGTGAGGGGCTGGGATGCGGGGAGGGGATGAGGGCTGGGGTGGAGTGGGGCAGAATGTAGGCAGGCACTCAGGTGGAAAAGGTGCTAGCCTCCCTGAGGGGAAGCTGCATCTGCTGCCCGTGGATCGATCCCATCTGCCCAGGTCCTTTTAAATTGCTGGGCCCATGGGCAATTGCCTCCTTCACCCACCCCTGTTGGTGGGCCTGCCCAGCACAGCTTGACAGACTCTGCAGAGCTAGCACGCTAAAAAATAACTATAGCTATTGTGACACTGGTGGTGGCTTGGGCTAGCTGCCTGAGCCCAGACCCTTGGAATGGAGTGGTGTTCGAAGGCTAGCCTGAGCTACCACCTGTGCAGCTATTTTTAGCATGAGTTTGTCCGCCCACACTGGAAATCTCACCTTCAGCTACAGTAGACATACACTAAGGTGTTTAATCTAGAGCTGTAGATCAGACCATCTAAGCACCTCCCACATAATTAAAAATAGAAATAATCTCTCTTTCTTCCTCCCAAGTCAGTAGGAGAAAGAGCTTGATTATTTTATAGTTGCTTTGTTTGCTAGTTGATGTTGTGTGCATGTCAGAGAGAGAGAGAGGGGGTGCATAAATCTATTTGGGTCTGTTTATGAAAACTCCTGTAAAGGGAAACACTGAATGGAAGAAACTGAATGTCGCTGTTACTTCATTTGTGGGTGGAGTCAGGTACTTACTCATCACATGACATGAATTGTGCCTACTGTTCTGTCAAGTGCAAAAATGGAGGCCTGGGTTTGAAAATCTCATCCAATACATACAGGGCCCGCCCATGGGTTTTTGGCACCCTAAGTGAACTATGACTTTGGTGCCCACCCCCCCGCCCCCCACAAGAGTTATAAGAGATAACATATCAATGTATTTTTACAATAGAGAAAAAAAATCACTTCTGTCTAATGTGGTGCCCCTTAAAGGCTGGCGCTCTAGGTGACTGCCTAGTTCACCTATATGGTTGGGCCAGCCCTGAATACACAGACCACAGATAACAGCTGTGTGAGCTTCCTCACTTGCCACTCTCAGTCAGCCCAGACCTGGATGGGCTTCAGTCTCCAGAGCCTTCCCTGCCCTGGTATTTTAAGCAAAAAATTCCCCTTAGAACCACTGGAGCAGCTCCACCAATGGTAGAAGTTGTGGGAGGACTAATGGTCGCCAGCACGTTCAGTACTGAGTGGTTCAGACTTGATTTGAACATGTTCAGATCCCACCGTGTTAAAAATACAGGCACCCGTACTCCAGGAGCCACTAGTGCCCCTACCATAGTAGAGCAGAGTTAGCATCAGAAACAATGGGGATTTTTTGCTAAAAAGTTACAGAACAGACAGAAGCCACGTCCATTCAGACCTTCACCTTTATGCTGATAGCACCAATATATGACCAATTAAGGCAGGACTTTTTCTGTATAAGAGCATGTATCTGTTAAAAACTGGATTAACGCCTACAACACTTCTGACATAGGCCACAAAGCAGCCATCATATGATAACAGCTTTCATTAGACTAAATATGGGCTGCATTTGAACCAATGGAAGGCTCTTTATAGCATTAGCCGTCCTCATACTCTCCAATTGTCCAGGAAGGAAAACAACAGAGCTTTCTGGGTGCATCTATACTAGTAAATTAAATCGACTTAAGCAGGCTTAAGTTGACCTAATTTACTCTGCGTCCACACTGGCATTTCCTTAAGTCGACTTAACCTGCTGCTTAAATTGACTTAAGGAAATTTAAAGTTGACTTTATTAAAGCTAGTTTAAAGTCGACTTTAATGCTTAAGTCGACTTCTTAAGTCAACTTAAGCAGTGTGGACACCCTAAGTTGACTTAGGGAGCCCCTTCTCCCCAGGAAGCCGCTAGCGGCTTGTCCTGGCTCCCTTCTCCCCGGGACCACTCAGGTCCTGGGGAGAAGAAAGTGTGGGGCTCCCTCCTAGCCAGGACCTCGAGCGGTCCCAGGGAGAAGGGAGCCCCGCGCTCCCTCCTAGCCGGGAGCGGTCCTGGCCAGAATGGAGCGCGGGGCTCCTTTCTGCCCAAGACCCGTGCCCCAGCTGCTGGGCAGCCCCCGGAGCTTCCCGGCAGCTGGAGTGCCAGCAATTGCTGGCACAGCACTGCTCCAGCTGCTGGGAAACCTCTGGGGGCTCCCCAGCTGCTGGGGGGCCGGCAATGGCAGCTGGAGCGCGGTCCCAGCGAGAAAGGAGCCGCAGGGCTCCATTCTGGCTGGGACCGCTGGGGTCCTGGCAAAAAGGGAATCCCGTGCTCCCTTCTAGCTGGGATGGCCGCAGCTCCCTTTTTGCCAGGACCCAGGGGGTCCTGGAGAGAAGGGAGCCCTGCGGGCCCTTCTGGTCAGGACTGTAGGGACCGCTCGGTTCCGGCCAGACTGGAGTGCGGGGCTCCCTTCTTCCCGGGACCCCTAGAAGGGAGCTCCCCAGGACCACTGGGTCCCAGCTAGAAGGGAGCGTTCCGGGGCTTCGTGCCTCCTGAGAAGAAGCCCTCCTAGCCTAGGGAGCCGAGGCTCCAAAGGAGCCTTGCCTCCCCCTGGACCTAACCAGCCGACTTTGAGAGTCTAGTATAGACTCTCTAAGTCGACTTAGTAAGGCCACGTTTAAGTCGACTTAAGACTCTTATGTGGACTCTCTAAGTCGACTTAATAAGGTCGCCTTAAAGTCGACTTAGTAAAGTCAACCTAAATTTTTCAGTGTAGACATAGCCTCTGACACTTTTAGTGACCTTTACAGAGGAAGAAGCAATGAAACATCATTAAATGTTTCTGCACTTCAGGGAACCAGGACATTTAAATAGGAGTTTATATGCAATAACTGTTAAAAAAGCAATATACAATTCCAACTGGGACCCATCCTCATCCCTTTCTGAGCCTAGAGATTATTAACATCTCTCTAGTAAGACCTCTTTTAACACCAACCCAGAAGGAAGTGTTTTTCTTATGTGTCTGAGGATGTGCTTCTCAACCTTAAAACATCTTAATATGTATTTTGAACTGTATGGCTCATCTAATGTAAATAGATGTTGTTTGAGCTCCACCTAGTGGCTAAAATATCTACTTTTCAAATCAAGAGCTACTTGAGTCTAATGAGCAAGAAATCTATGGTATGTTTAAATTCACATTGCAGATCACACTTTTATTACATTTTTTATTCTATTAGAACCCCAAAGCATGATTTACTGCTCCTTCTGTAAGAGGTTTTGTTTATTAATCTGTTACAAATTATTAAGTTTATGATATATGTTTACAAGTTGAGGGACACACAAAAAATCATATAGTTCAATTATCCTGATTTTTTTGTCATCGTTTTATGAACATTTTTGCTTATGCCCAAATTCGAATCATCGAATCATAGAAATGTAGGGGTGGAAGGGACCTTGAGAGTAATCTAATATATCCCCCCATGCTAAAGCAGGACCAGGTAAACCTAGAAGACCATCCTTAACAGGTGTTTGTCCAACCTGTTTTTAAAAGCCTCCAATGATGGGGATCCCACAGCTCCTTTGGTAACCTATCTCAGTGCTTAACTATCCTTGTAGTTATAAAGTTTGTCTTAATATCTAACCTAAATCTCCCTTGCTACAGATTAAACCCATTACTTCTTGTTCTACCTTAAGTGACCTTGGAGAACACTTGATTACTGTCCTCATTATAACATATTTGAAGACTTATCAGGTCCCCATGAGTCTACTTTTCTCAAGAAAAGTAAACATGCTTGGTTTCTTTAACCTTTCCTCATTGGTCAGGTTTCCAGCCTTTTACAGTTTTTGTTGCTGTTCTCTGGATTCTCTCTTTTCCAAAGTGTTTTGCCTAGTGCTGAACACAATACTCCTGCTGAGGCCTCACCAGTACCAAGTAGAACAAAACAATTATCCTCCACTCCTGTGAATGTTCCTAGAATTAGCCTTTTTCTTCCAATTTGTAATCCACTGTAATCCTTGCTCCTTTTCAGCAGCTACATATGTCCTGTTCTGTATTTGTGATTTTTCCTTCCTAAGTGAAGTACTTTTGCTCATGTCTTTACTGAATTTCATCTTTAGATTTCAGCCCAGTTCTCCTATTTATCAAGGTTATTTTGAATTCTTATCCTGTCCTCCAATGTGCTTTCAACCCCTCCCAGACTGATGTCATCCATGAATTTAAGCATACTCTCCGCTCCATTATCCAAGCCATCAGAGACAATATTGAATAGTATTAGACCCAGTACAGACTCCTGTAGGCCCCACTAGATAATGATGGAAAGACCAGACATCTTTAAAAATATTTTATATTTCCTATTACTTGTTTAATCTTCTGTTTGAAGCATATCTAAGGAGATGGAAAATGAACCCTTTCAGGATTTGTCTGCCTATTCACAAATGATGTTGGTATTTGACAAATATTAAACATGTGCATGACTGCAATAGGGCATTTTCCTTTTTAACTAATTCATTTTCAGGTTACTTCTCCCTGCCCCCTCCAGTATGTTATCAAACACAAACAATAGCAAAATGCTGTTATTTGTATGTGCATTGAATACAGCTGGAGAGCTATTCCCAGTGATCACATGACTGCTGGGCTTTCTACTTATTTTGATCATGTCTATTCAAATGGTACTTTGTCAGACTTCAGGGGGAGTTGAACCCATACAACTGAGCAAAGAGTTGGGCTTATGGTTTGAGGCTTCTAACACAACTATACAATTCAAGGTTATTTGAGTGCTGTTTAAAAACATTCTGTTTTGGAATCTGTGTTCAGTGTTACTGAATCACTGATGCAGATTCAATGATACATTTGTCTTTTTAGTGCCGCTATAACCCATGCTTTCTTGGGGTACGATGTGTGAACATTGCTCCGGGCTTCAGATGTGAGGCTTGCCCCCCGGGATACACAGGGCAGACAGTCCAGGGGGTAGGAATCAACTCTGCCAAGAACAATAAGCAGGTGAGTGGCAGCCATGCAGACGGCCATATCTGGTGTAAGAGGCTGGTTTAATATCATTCACTTTCTAAATAGTTTAAAACAAAATGTTCTAATGATTTTTTTAGTCAATAAAATTATGAGAGCAGTCAAGCAGAGATTGTAGTATTATTGAATAGATGGCTAAGTCTTTTTGCTTGACTTTGTCAGCAATAACAGGTTAATGGAGGATGGGGAGGACAGGAGACCTTAGCTACAAGGAAATATCCTGTAGAATTTGATAGAAAATGCCAAACTTTATGTAGATCCATCTGCTATACTGTAATGATTATATCCCTTCTGTAGATTTCTGGTGGATGGTTCATAAAATCTAAAGTAAGGGTTGCCTGTTTCATAAAACTCTGTAGCCCAAATTCAGGGCTCTGTCCTGAGTTTCACTATAGCAGCAGCTACGCCATACGCAGACTCTCCTAAGTCAGGTAGTCTTCAGTTGCATTCCTAGAAAGTTATAGCCCTATATGTTTTTAGTGTAATTTCTATGAAACTCTATTGCTTAAGACCCCATCAAATTCTATAGGGGTTTTTCAGAAGGATCACAAACAAACTCAAAAGCAACTGAGCCCAGAGGTGAGAAAATGTAATAATTCGTTCTTTCACACTGTACATATTAATGTGTTCTGTTACCTCACTAAAGTATAGTAAGTTATTTAACAGGGCATTAGTTTAGACCCACTGGTGATATTATTAATGGGCATTTTGTATGCAGTTGTTAAAAGACTCTTCTGTTCCATCACAGATAAGTTACATAAAAATAAGTAATTGTAAAACAAAACATTAATTTTATTCTATGCTTAGGGTCATATTAAGTTACCTTTGAGGCTGAGTTATGTTGTGAAATGCACTACCTCAGAAGCAGTGCCAGAAGGCATTATGCATCGAGGAGGCCTATTAACTGGGTAGAATTTCTTTGTAATTGAACTGACTGTAAAAATATCAGATGTACTCAACTAAACAAATTAATTTAGTCTCAGATCACTCCTGTGTGATCAAGAACAGTCACTACACCCACCTTCTGGCCTGGGAACAGAGGCATAGAAAAGTGGAATGACTTGCCCATAGTCTCACAGGAAGTCTGTGGTGGACCAGGGGCATGAAAACAGGTCTCCTTAGTCACAGGCCACCATCCTAACTCTTGGACCATCCTTCCTCCATTTCTGCTTTAGACTGAATGATATTGAAAATACTTGTTCATTATATGCCTTTGCCTTCCAAAGGTGGGCCATGAGTGATTTCCCTTCACACGTGGATCTAAGTTTCACTAGCTTTTTGTTATAGGCTTTTGTTTTGTGGTGTTAGGTCTGCTTGGATATTGATGAATGTAACAATGGTCGAAATGGAGGGTGCGTTCCAAATTCCCAGTGTATAAACACCCTGGTAAGTGCCTTTCATTTAACGTTTTCAAAAGTTGTGTGATTTAGATTTCTGGTCCTGGCCTGAAATCATCTCTCAAGGTGATTTTTTGACCCTCTCATCTTCCCCCTAAAAGTTTAAAAAAAATAAATCAGTGCTTCATGGACGATTGGACATGAACAACATCCCCTCCTCTTCACCCAGCAATGGCAGCAGTCTTCTCTTCATTCCCTGCAGCTTCAGGGACTTCTGGCAACTGTATGGGTGTTTGCAGTGGGGCATCTTTACTCCCCACTGGGAGTAGCTGGAACAAGACTGGGAACCAGTAACTCCTCCTTGTGCCCTGTTGGGGCATATTTTTTCGTCTCTCTCAATTACTATAGTATATAGGGGAAGTCAGAGCAGAGGAGGAATGATACATTTGACACAGTTGTTGTTTGACTGCTATAACTGCTGTATTACAAACGAGTGGGCATAGTGGTACCAAAAGTGGAATGAGAAGGGTGAAAATCCTATAAAAGGAATGGAAGCCCATTTTAATGCATTGAAGTAACGGGTCTTTCATACCTCTTCACCCTATTAGTAAATTCTATTTCGCTATAGGATAGTCTGCTATGTATTGTTCAATGTACTAAAACAAAAAGTAAGAGAATCCACACATTTAACAGGTTATTATTATTTAAGTTCACTGAACGTTTCTGATATCAAACGGCAGGCTCTGGTAAGATACATTTGTACTATACTAGTACAACCTAGCTCTGCTGAATACCTCTCTCTTTTTTTAAACACTACATTTCTATCTGATGCTCTTCCTCTCCTGTTACTACAGGAGACAACCTGGGTTGCCAACCTTGCATTTTAGCTTTTACCGACTTGAAAACTCTGACAATGATTTTTTTTTTAACTGAAAGTAAACATTTTACTGACATCACTAAAAATACCATAAACAATACAATGATGTCACAAAAGTGCATACTCACTCACGGTAGTCTGTACACAGGAATTCAGAATTCTGCAACTGTTTTAGCTCCAGTTAATTGATCAGTGGGGTGCTTTAGGCATGTGTAATAATAGAAAACAGATTCCAAAGGGGTAGCCGTGTTAGTCTATTGTAGAAAGACAACAGAGTCTTGTGGCACTTTTAAAGACTAACAGATTTATTAATCGCATGAGCTTTCGTGGGAGAAAATCCCACTTCGTCAGACGCTTTGAAGATAGAAAACAGGAAATTGATAAAGTCATGGTCCGTGTAGTCATACAAGAAGTGATTTTGAACAGCCAATGTCAAAATATATGTTTTATTTTGACCCTCTGCTCTGCTGGGGCCCATACTGACTGCTGGGGTCCGCGGAGTGGCTGCTGTCCCACTCCAGCCCTAGGCTGGGTATCCACCGCAACTGGGCAGCTGTCTGCTTCCCCCAGTCTGCCTCAGCAGAGAGAGGGGCCCCACCCCATTCGGGTGAGGGGGGAGACAGTCTCACAGTCCAGATACACAGGGGGGTTAATCCAGCCCTGAATGTACAGAAGTTTGTACTGCTGCTGCTGGCTCTCTACCTGTTCTCTGGATAAATGGGGGACTTTGGTCTTTCCACAACTGTCCGTCTCACTTGTTGACAGCACTAAATGCACATGGAAAAAATATCTGTTCACAGACAAGCTGCTAAGAAGCCGCAATGAACACAGAACTTAGCCTGTACATCACAGGCACATACATCACAGGTTAGAAGAGGATTGCTTAATTTTAATTTGAAACAGTGACACTCATGCTAAAGTTTGATTGTCCTTACAGGGTTCTTACCGCTGTGGCCTATGCAAAGCCGGTTACACTGGAGACCAGGTCAAAGGATGCAAGGCTGAGAAAAGCTGCAGAAATCGAGCCTTGAACCCATGCAGCATCCATGCACAGTGTATTGAAGAGAGGCAAGGAGAGATTTCATGTACTGTAAGTTGATGACAGGATATATTTTAGGTCACTCCTGAGAAACGAGGAAAAAAGCCCTACTGAGGCAATAAGGGGTATGTTTTAGGGCCCATTTACATTTTGTTCAGTACAAAAATGTTTTTGTAACTAGAACAGTTCAGTTGTGTCAAGATAGCAGAGACTTTCCCCCATGCCAGCCACATCTAGGTGGTAACATTTACCATGGTACTCAGCAACCTGTGGACCTCTAGCTATGTCTCATTCTTAAGTATGTTCATTTCAAAGAAAAACAGGGATATAGACATGGATTTGAAGTAACAAAGATTTCTAGATATTGGTGCTGAAGACAGTCAGGGCCAGGTTTTCAGAAGAGGTCTGAAGTTCACATGCAATTTTACCTACACATTTGTGTGCACAATTTCAGCAGTTGCTTCAAGAAGTTAGTTTTGTAAATGGATACTAATTTAGGGGCTTAATAAAATGTTTGTATGCAGAAATTTACTAGTGCAAACAATTGTATGTAAAATATTCCAGAGAGATTTCAGACTTCTGTTTTTGAAAGACTGGCCCTCAGAATACGTTATGTATTGTGGCTTTCTTTTTCCAGTGAGTGCCTCATTTTTGTTGTCTTTCTGGGAGACTGTTGATCTCTGCTTCACATGGATCACTAATTGCTACATTTTCAAAAGCACCCACTGATTTTGGATGGCCACCTTGAGACACTGAGGACCTGAGCATCCACTGGAGTCATCTGGTGTTCTGGGTACTCAGCACCTCTGGAGGGGGAAGAAAAAAAAATAAACCAAACACCCCCCCCCCAGCCCCTACCTGGCCATCCAAAATTAGCAGATCTATTTTAAATGTGGATCTAAGTGTTGATGCTCTCCTTGACAGATGGTGATGTATGCTTGAATTCATCATTATAACAGAATGCCAAATGTCAATGTACATAGGGCAAGCAACAGCAGCATGTGGATTTTTGGACCCATTCTGTTGTCCAGAGTGTTGTAGGGAAGGTTCTCTAGCTATACATGTTGATGGCCCCTGCATTGTGTATTGCTCTTTCCAAAAACTGACCTGGGCTCTCATCTTGAGCATTGCTGTACATGTTTGCAAACTGGAATCTTTCGGTCTTCCTGTGGATCTATAAGAGTGTTTTCATTTGTAGTGTGGCATCGGTTGGGCTGGTGATGGTTATATCTGTGGAAAGGACATAGATATTGATGGCTATCCTGATGAAAAACTCCCGTGCTCTGCAGATAGTTGCAGAAAGGTAAGGGGCTCTTTTTTCTTTTTTTTTTTTTTAATCACCAGGGGACTGATATTGGGTGGTAGCAGGGAACACACTACAAGCTGTAAGCAAATGTTCTATTATTTTTTAAGTTCTTACTTTATTTCGTTTGAAGTATATTTCTTTAAGAAACTTTTCAGGTTAATAATAAGGAGAGTCAAGAGAGAGAATTCAAGCAAACTTATGGGAATGCTGGTCATGTTTCTTGGGTTTGTTTTTTGCTTAGGACAACTGCAGATTTGTTCCAAACTCTGGACAAGAAGATGCAGATGGCGATGAGATTGGAGATGCTTGTGATGAGGATGCGGATGGGGATGGAATTCCTAATGAAGAGGTACTGTACACAGATGGAGAACGTTACTCAAGTTTCAGGATTCCTTGCAAATAGAATGGAATGAAGTTGGTGCAAGGTGGGACATTTCTAAACCTAGTACAGTAGCATATTTCTAGGCATATTCCACTGCCCTGACTACATTTACATACCCACTCACCAGCATCTTCTGTAATGCACTCATTTTCATTTATATGATGCTCCCATTAAAGAACTAAAACCCATACTGACGCACCACCTTAACTCCAGCATACTACTGCTACATTACTTGCAATTTAAAGTAATGAAAATTACAGTAATAAATATTTAATGGCAAATTTCCTGTGGAAAAAATGCTATGTTAGACGCAGGTTTCTAACCATTAGAGGTGTAAAGTTCTGGAATAACCTTCCAAGGGGAGTTGTGGGGGCAAAAACCATAACTGCTTTCAAATCTGAGCTTGATAAATTTATGGAGGGGATGGTATGATTAGCCTATTTTGGAAATTGACTGATATTTGGCTACGTGTGGTGGATTTACAAGTGGCCTAAGAGGGGAGAGTACGTGGGGTGGGTTCTGAGTTATTACAGAGAATTGTTTCTTGGATAACTGGCTGTTGAGACTTGCCCACGTGCTCAGGGTTTAACTGATCGCCATATTTGGGATCGGGAAGGAATTTTCCCCCAGGGCTGATTGGCCTGGGCTCTGGGGGGTTTTCGCTTTCCTCTGTAGCACAGGGCATGGTTCACCTACCGGTGAATTCTCTGTATCTTAAGTCCTTAAATCATGATTTAAGGAGGTAAATAACTCAGTCATAAGTTGGTGGCCAATTGCTGGAGTGGGTGGGGGAGGTCTTGAGGCCTGCATTTTGCAGGAGATCAGACTAGATGATCGTACTGGTCCCTTCTGACCTTAAAGTCTATGAGTCTATGTGACCATGTAATTAAATATCTTCCATCGTTGTGTGCAATATTGGTGTAGCTGTGTTTGGTCCCAGGATATTAGAGAGACAGAGTGGGTGAGGGAATAACTTTCACTGGACCAAATCCCATTGATGAAAGAGACAAGCTTTAAAAACTTCCACAGAGCTCTTCTTCAGATCTGGGAAAGATACCAAGAGTCTCATTGCTAAAGACAAGATCAGGCCAACTGACAACTGCCTGACACGCTGTATTATAAATAACTCAAAGATGACCCTACACCACAATTTACCTAGTGTCGTTCCCCTACAAACTGACCAACGAGACTGAAGAAAAAAAGAGAGCTCTTTATTGGTCACAGCTGTGAGGTTGCTCCTGGGCCCCCCCAAGGGGAACAAAGGCAACAACAACAAGCAGGCAAGGCAGTGTATTTATACTCTTGGGTTACAGCATATTTGACCTTTAATGACGTCATGGTTATAACTCATCTTTGACAGTTACAGGTGTTGTTCCAACCGCCAAACCTTTCCGTTAGGTGTGGTTTCTTGCTAAGCATGGATAGCAGCGTGTCCTACTTTTACTTCTTAGTGTCGCTCTTACTCTTATCACAATGAGCATCTTGTTACTGCCCCAATTGCTAAAGGTGAGGCTTGCCGCAAAGGTTACATGACAAAATGAAGTTAGTTTCGCTAACACTATAAAATTCTGCCTTTTTGCAGGGAGGCCCCACACTAGGAACTTAAGGATATCATCAAATCCTTCCCCAAACAACTCCAAGAGAAGTACTACAAACTCATGCCCCATGAACCCATCGTAGGGACCATCTACGCTCCCCAAGATACATATAGGAACATGTTCAACACGATCAAAAGATGAGCCTGGGAATTTAAATTCAGAACGTTGCTAGACACTAAAAATCATGGTCTTAATAAAGACACTGACTTATTACAACCATCTGTACCCCACTAATCCCACTTCACATTGAAGGCTGCCTTAGAATGTGCTAACTACTTATGGAAACAATCTGTTCCATCTTGTGTTTAGCGGTGATACACATCTGACCCCACGTCTACACTACAGATCTTACTGCTGCAACTACATTGCTATAAGATCTCTCGTGTAGCCACTCTATGCCAATGGGAGAGAGCTCTCCCATAAGTTTACCACCAAAAGTGGTGGTGTAGACATAGCCTGAGGATCTTTCCCAGGCCTGAAGAAGATCTCTGTATAACTTGAAAGCATATCTCTCTCACCAGCAGAATTTTGTCCAAGAAAAGATTCTCAGCCACCTTATCTCAGCTGTGAAATAGTTTATGTTGACATTGAACTTTTCACCTGTATGATTCAGAAATGATAATTCTACTACCACAAACTGGGCAGACAAACTCCCAGAACTGTTGTTACAAGCTGTCCACATATTGAGAAAGACAAATCGGCATTTATTTACAAGTGCTCATTTCCTCCAGGATTTCTTGAACAACCATCAGAGTTAGGCAAGTCTTTTTAAAATTACATTCAAACTTAGATTCTGTAGCATCCATCAAATGTCAGAGTCACAGGGCGCATCACTCACCATTTGTCTGACACCTCCTCCTGGTTGCGTAGGGAATTATTTCACCAGATTAACACCCGTTCCCTGGTTGTACACCATTACTCAGTCTTTCTGGTCTGCAGCCCCTTTCTCGCTTCAGGAAGCGCAGCAGCACCTGCTTCATGACTTGGGCCTTTGGCCAGGTCCCTCAGTGTTTCCCCCTTCTGTAGTACAGTCCTTCAAAGCCTCTGCCACTCCCACAGTGACCCCAGTAATCATCTAGTTCACTGCCCCACCAAAGCCACTTTTCCAGTGGCAGGTCGGGAAACCCAGGCTTGCTCTCTGCTCTGAGGTCCAGTCTAGGGACCCTCAATCCAGCAGTTGTGGGCTTTCTTCGTCCAGCCCTCACTGCTTCTTCCCTGGACTGCTTCCTGCATCTCCTGTTTTTTCTCCTCCTCCCAGGGAGCAACTGCAACCTACATATCACTGCAGCCTCCAAATACTCTTCCATTTCCCAGACAGTAACTGTTCTTTCCCAGCAGCAACAGCCCCAGTCTGTTACCAGCTTCCTGGCTTTATAGGCCCTGCCTGTTCCTGCACAGCTTAACCTGCTTGTAGTCAGCTCCTGGATCTTCCTCCAGGTGCAGTCTGTGAAGTTAATAGGCCTATCTGGCCACCTTAACCCCTTCCAGTCCTGTGTGGGGTTGACACCCCATCACAAGCAGATATATTCATTAATAACATCTGTTGATACAACTGTTCATTAGCAAGACAAGGTGGGTGAGATACAGTAATAACTTTTATTGGACCAACTTCTGTGGGTGAGAGAGAGAAGTTTTTGAGCTCACATAGAGCTCTTCTTTACATCTTTATAAGTTCAAAAGATTGTCTCTCTCACTAATAGAAGTTGATCCAATAAAAGACATTACCAGTGGAGTACCAAAGGTGGGCAGGAGGGGACCATGCCCCCAGGGGAAGGCGGGGCCCTCAGAGATGGAGCCACCCCCTGCTGACATCCTTGGTGGCTGCACCGACTTGGCCCCGGCACCCCCACATTAGGTGCAATGAGGGAGCTTCAGGGATCCCAGCCATGCCGGGACCAAGCAACACGTCATTCCCACTCCCTGCCACCCCCATCGCTGGGGGGGTTGAGTGGGGGAGAGCGGGAAACAGGCTCACAGACCCCACCTCCTACAGGGCACTGCTGCCAATGAGGAGAGGGGTGCAAATATAAGTATGGTCCAGGGGCACTGGAGACCCACAATACCCCACTAGAGATTACCTTGCTCGCCTTTTTCTAATATGCTGGGACTGACATAGCTATAAGAAGACTGCATACAGATATCCATTGACAGTCAGCACAGCATTGAGAGAAATAAGGACTAACAATGTTAAAAAAAATACATTAATTTTTAAAGTAGCCCACATTTTGTTACAGCAAAACAATTTTCAAATCTCAAAAAACCTCAGGAATTTATTTGCTGGAGGGAGCAGCAATAAAGTTAGGTTCATCCCTAAAAAGGCACTGAGAAGCCATTTAAAAATTATTACAACTCAAAGAATTAACACATTGGCTTGGAAATTCCATTTTTATTCTGGGCCTGATTCAAAGCCCACAGCTGTTAAAGGGAGTCTTCCCAATGATTTCAAGGGGCTTTGGAGGAGAACAGGTCCTCAGAGAGTACATGGTGATTCACTGCGTTATCAGTGTATAAGGAGAGATTTCATTCCTGGTTTCAGTGCAAAGCCAAATGCAGTTTTAAATGTGGAATTGCTTTGGCACCTTCAATATTGTACCTGCATTAAAAATAATACACTGCTGCTATTAAAACTAATTTCGGGCCTTATTGTCTGTCCATCTCTGGGTGCTCAAAAGGGATGCACAGAAAAGTGCTGCCTCCTTGATATTGCTCCCCTATGAGCTTTGCAGAATTAATACCAAATTAGAAAATATATTAAATCTGGAGCTCAGGATTATGCCAAGATTTTCACTAAGTCTTGGTTTGAGGCTATGCCAGTAGGGGGAGCCAGGGAACTGGCTTTTCTCCAAATGCAGTGGATTTCAACCTGTTTTTGTTTGCGGCTGCCTAAAAAAATTCAAATGGAGATGCAAACTCCTTTGAAAATCTGAGAGTAAGATCTAAATCTGTGAACCCTAGGTTAAAAATCACTGTCCTAATGAACGGAACTAAACAGAATACATCCTGAAATGCAAACCCTGAAATAGAATGTGCATTAAATAAGAGAGCCGACATTTAAAGGCAGTTTAAATGGACTCGTGTGACATGAGACCCAAAATTCATTGTTATACACAAAATTCACTGTCCCTGTGCACATTGGACAGCAGTGCTACACATATTATATATAAAAATTAAAAGTTGGTATAGACCAGAAAAATCTGGTCCTGATTTATTGATCACATAGAAAGCCAGTCTATTTACAGTAATATATTTCCATCTTCAAAAGAGTTTGCAATGTCCAGATAAGAGTTAGGATTATTTGACTCCAGTAAGAATTTAATAGAAGGAATTTTGTGTTTGGCTCTCCTTTAGGATAACTGTGTATTGGCTCCTAATGTTAACCAGAGGAATAATGATCAAGATATCTTTGGAGATGCTTGTGACAACTGTCGCACAACCATGAATAATGACCAGAGGGACACAGATGGTGACGGGAAAGGAGATGCCTGTGATGATGACATGGATGGAGATGGTTGATAAATCTTCACTTAACACCTTTGTGCTATTCTTGAAACTCATCCAGCATGTGCTGTGTATTAGAGAGGATGTTTGTCACCAGCTTTTAGGCATCTCTAAATCCAAATACTTAAGTTCTAGTTTCAAACAGTGATGGAGTGACCTAGTGTTACTCTGTAAAATCCAGCAATTTTTATTGTTTCCCTTCTTGCAATTGACATCACTGCAGTAGAGGACACAGAAGTTGTGGCAGGAACAGTTCTAACTAACCTGTAAGACTGCAGAGCTGATAACTATGAATCCAAACAGCAGCAGTGACTCAGACTAAAATACAGTGTTTGTGGTGTTGTCTCTTAGTCAAATACATCTTCTTATGTGAGATTGCCAGAGATATCACATGACATCTCTTCTTGCAATTCCTAGTTTATTTATATAAATATTGATTTTTTTTTTTACTCCAATCCAAGCTGTAGGCACTATGCAACCATTAAACTGCACAATAATTCATACAAAAATTAAAAGGCTATTGAACATTTTAATGGATTATCAATACTATCAGCAAAAAACCTCTTCACGGTAATAACCCACAGGACCAGCCACATCCCAGCACATCAGACTGACCTTTGCCTGAGTGCCCAAGAGATCCCTGTCACATAACATTTTATTCTTATTGCTGCATGGAGCTTGGAAGGAAATCAAGTCCCCTTAAATATAATAAAGGGATGAAATGTCACATGCTACAAACAATAAAGTGAATTATGCAGGAAAATGGAATGCAAGGCAATGTACTTAGTGAGATGTTTCTAACCTTGATTGAATGATACGTGCACAGAAACAAAAGATATGTTCTGTTAACTTTTATGATGCAATCAAGCACTGTGTTCCAAGGGAATGGCTGCAGGCCAGTAATGCTGTACTCTGTGAAAGTACATGAACTGATGCATTTGGAGAAATACACACATTTAGAAACATACGGAATAATTTTGACTAATATCAATTATTTTTCCAGGTATTAAGAACCTTTTGGACAATTGTCAGAGGGTTCCCAACCAGGATCAAAAGGACAAGGATAATGATGGTGTTGGTGATGCGTGTGACAGCTGCCCCAATATCAGTAACCCCAACCAGGTTAGTGAGGAGGAGAAAAATCTGTAGGATACCTCAAGCCTCAGCCTCACCACATTAGTGAAAAGTGACTGTGAGAACTAAGTAAGTGTAGAAGAAGAAGAAAGTTGGAGCTGTGAGAGGTCAGCTGATCCTGTTTTGTTACAGGATATGTAGAAAAAACATGAAACTTTGAAAACTTGAGTTTGGAAAAGGTCACTGGAAATGGGAACAGAAAATTGCTTTTTCACATTGTGCGTATCTGTCTGTGCACTGCCCACTGATCAATATGCTGCAGTTTAGACCATCTGTGAAGAGCCAAAACCCCAGTTCCAAAAAAGTCAATGGGAAGATTCCACTAGGAGTATTAATTAATTACATATATTCTTTCATTAGGACCAGATCAGAGTTGCCAGTCTTGTGTTTTAGTTTTTACTGACATGACGATCTGAAGTTCTTTTTTTTTTTCTTTTACTAACATGGTAAACTTTTTAATAACGTCACTAAAAATACCATAAAGAATACAATAATGTCACAAAAGTGTGTAATCACTAGCGATATTCTGCACACAGGCATTCAGAATTACATAATTGTTTTAGCTGCAGTTCATTGATCAATTAGGTTCTTTGAGCATGTGCAGTAATAGAAAACAGGAAATTGATAAAATAATAGTCAATATAGTTTTATGATATGAGATGTGATTCTGAACTACGAGTGTGAAAATACAATATGTTTTATTTTTACCCAATTTCACGGACATTTTCATTTATTTATGGGTTTACAGACAATGTTAAAATTGCACTTTTTTTACTGACTGTCCATAAATTTATGAACGGTTGGCAGCCCTGGCCCAGATATGCTGTCAAAACTCCGTGTTCACAAATCAAAATCAATGAAAGTTTCCATTGAGTAAAGAGAGTCAAACTACATAATCAGAAAATATATTTTATAAAAATGGTCGATCCTGCCAACATAGCACTGTCATTTTAATATTCTCTCAACAATTATAAACTTCCTTTTTCTGTTTACAGTCAGATATTGACAATGACCTGATTGGAGATTCTTGTGACACCAATCAAGACAGGTACAGTACCCCATGTGTTGTATCAACAGGAGACCACTACAGGGTGAAATTTAGCCCTTTTGTAAGGTAGTCTAATGCCACCCGCTTCAGTAGAGTTGCATTCCCACTCCCACCAGGGCTCAATACAGCCCTAGGTTATTTTCAGTTCTTCCTGGCCAGTAAGAACATACTTTGAGGATTCATTACAAAAAATTCTCTTCTGAAATAACTACAGCCATAGTCATCAATTGCTGTTGCTATAACAGTGGGTAAATTATCCCTTCCATTTTTCCCCGTACACATTTCATGCGTTCAGATCCAAAAAGGGTGTTGAAAACAGGTAAATGACACGATTCGCAACCGATTGCTTACAAACAAAACTGGCAAGCTCCACACAGATCTTATATTATCAAACCAACCTACATAAAAACAAAAGGAACCATTTTAGGGTGAGGTGTTTTCCCCAATAACAACATATAACACTTCACTATAACATAAAGCGAGTTTCACCGTAAAAGGCAAGGACCCACCTAAAAAAATGTCCCTTTCACTTAAGCACAGGAGTGGTGGTAAGATCTCTCTTCCTCCCTTGCAGATACTAGGGGGAGTGGCAGCTGAGAGTATGCTAGGAGCATCCATGAAATGCCATATCTTTATTCCCAAGGGAAGCAACAGTCACAAGACTAGCTGCATTTGTTTTCACTCCATGCTGATAGCAGCTCTAGCAAAATCAAGTTTAAGGCATTGTATTTTGCTTACCCACCCCTGCTCTATCGCTGTGCATGGGGATCAACTTTATCATGGAGCGACGCTTCACTACAAAGAGAGTGAGGCCTTGCCTTCACTGCTAAAAAGGTGTATTTTCTGTCTTGGGCTAGCTATCACATGAGCTATGCTGGGGTTGAAAACACAGTGGAGGCAAGGCACCGTAGTTCTTCCATGAGATAAAGGAAGGGCATGGCTATTCTACAGCAACACCGCTCCAGCACCCCCGCTGTGCTGCTCTAGCGCCACCGCATAACTGCTCCTTGCAGCAGTGGATGAGGCTTTTCCACCCATGTAGATAATTCACCTCTCTGAAGGTGCGTCTACACTTGTAAATTAAGTCAACTTAATTTACTCTGCATCTACATTACACTTTCCTTAAGTCGACTTAAGGAAAAATTAAGTCGACTTTCTAAAACCTCCTTTTAAGTCGACTTTCTGCTTAAGTCGACTTAAGCCAGTGTAGACGTGGAGTACCCCTAAGTCGACTCTAAGTCGACTTAGGGGCCTTCAGGGCTTCCACATTGCCCTCCCTGCCAGGGTGGCTGGCACAGGGAGAGCCTGGCATGCCCCCCCAAAGGGCAGGGCAGAGCCCTGCCCACCCTGCCCCTATGCCCTGCCAGGGTTCCTGTCCCCCTTTGCCCCATTGTACCAAGGTACAATGGGGCAAAGGCTGAGCCCCCTGGCACTTGGCAAGGGATGCCCCCCCTTCCACTGTGGACCTGTCCCAGATCCACCTAGCCTCTACAAGTCGACCTAGGTGTCCAGTGTGGACATTCTAGGTCGATTTTGTAGGGTCCCCTCAAAGTCGACTTAAATTTTAAGTGTGGACATGCTAAGTCGACTTAGCTAAGTCGACCTAAATTAATAAGTGTAGACATAGCCTGAGAGGCAGTAGCTAGGTCAATGGAAGAATTCTTCCATTGACCTAGCCACATCTACACCAGAGGCAACACTGCCTATCTACAGCAATCAAGGCACAAAATTTTTCTCTTCCTTGGGCGATGTAGTTAAGTCAATCAAATTTTGAAGTGTAGAGCAGCCCAGGCCTAAATGACAGCACTGTATCACCAGCTGGGGTTGACCTCACCCTAGTTTACCTTGAGGTAAAACTAAAGTGTCTTGTCTCCATTGTGTTTTTAACCTCAGGATACTTCTCATGCATTAGTTATCCAGAGGAAAAAACACTGCACCCCATGGAATACATACATCCGGAACCCCACTCTGCACTAATACAACAGTGGCTATTAGGCCTGCTAGATTTAGACACCTCAAAATGTTTGTCAAAAAGCAGTGTTGCTAAACCATGGCAGGGAGAAATAAGGCAAATAGCCACTTCCTGTAGTCAGTGTCATCCCGTTCAAAAACTGAAGCTTCACAATAACCAGCTTAACTATGCGGAAGTTCCACTGTCCAAAATATCCCATTTCAAGGTCCTGTATTTTACTTTCATTCCATGGTCTGGCATCAGAATCCCTCTGAGGGCATCAACAGCACTTTGTATTTCATGATCGCTTAGATTAGTGTTTCTCAGTGACTGGTCCATAGCTTGGCGCCAGTCCCTAAAATCTCTCTGACACAGTATAGCAAGCCACCCCTGGTATCGAAAAGGTCGAAAAACACTGGCTTCGATGCTGTTCACAAGTTTGGGGACAAGAGCTGATTTGGGAGGGAAGGGGGGTGGTTTTTTGTTTGTGCATGTGGATTGTTGGTGTCATTTTTAATTCATAGCGATGGCGACGGACACCAGGACAGCACAGACAACTGCCCGACGGTCATTAACAGCTCCCAGCTGGATACTGATAAGGACGGGCTGGGTGATGAGTGTGACGACGACGATGATAATGATGGGATACCGGACCTCATCCCTCCGGGCCCTGATAACTGCAGACTGGTTCCTAACCCAGGGCAGGAAGATGACAACAGTAAGTCTATTTGACCCACCTATGCGGTTAATGAATATGCAATACAGCTACTGTAAGGCAGTATGTGTTTATGAAGGGGAATAAAGTTCACATGGGCCCTGGTTGCCCAAAGCCTAAAGGTAGATTTTTCCTTAAACCCTGTTACTTAGTAATCAGGATTGATACATATTCTGAGTTGCAGCCAATAGCTCTAACCCATACTTTGGGCCAGATTCTGTGCTGCAGCACTCAAGGAGGCACAGCTGGGGGGGAGGAAAGGCGTTAAGCCACCTGGGCTTCCCAGCGAAGCTATGCTGAGGACTGTGCAGCCAGGGACCACTATGACTTAGAGAACGCTGTTGGCTGCCTAGGGGTACATGTACACTGGCAAGTTAGGTCGACTTAAGCTCAACCTAAACAAAGCCGCGTCCACACTGGGCTTTTATTAAGTCGACTTAAGCTCTTCCTTAAGTTAACTTAATAAGAGCTTAAGTCGACTTAATAACACCTCCTCTGAGGTCGACTTAAGCCTTAAATCGACTTCTTAAGTTGACTTCAAGCCAGTGTGGACGGGGATTAGTGCTAATTCGACCTTTTTAAGTCAATTTAAGAAAGCCAACTTAACTTTACCAATGTAGACATAGCCTATTAGCTGCTGATGTCATTCCACTGACACCCGCCTTCTTGCCCCAGCATGCCCTTCCCTTGAGGCATTCCAACAGGGGGCACTCCAGGCCCTTTATGCTATAAAGAAGTAGTAGCAGGAATTTGCAGTAGAATTTGGCCCTTGGCTCTCACTTTCATGAAAAACATTATATTCACCAAATGTATTCAGATGTGAAAGACAAACTTACTAGATGAGTTCTTACAAGACAGTAAGATCATCCATCTCTGTTTTTCTTAAACTAACCTACTTGTAAAATACCCCTGGAAGAGTTTTTCACCAAACAATGCTACACAACAATCTTAAAAATAAGCCACCACAGTAAAATCTCTCTAATTAACACTTTAAATCGACTTAATAAGGTCAATTTAGGCACTAATCCCCATCCACACTGGCTTACGTTGACCTAATAAAGTTGGTTTAAGCATTAAGTGGACCTAAAACAAGGTGTTATTAAGTCGACTTAAGGAAAGCCCAGTGTGGATGCGGAGTAGTTTAGGTCTATTTAAGCCTCCTTAAGTGATTGTAAGTGTAGACGCACCCATAGACTTGTATTCTGAATTTTGCTTGATCTGTTGTCCATGTCAGATTGGAATAAAGACAATGATGTGTTTGTTAAATCCTAATGTTGCCAAAAGGGAGTGGGGGGCCTGCCCACAGACAGTGGCCTGGATGGGGTGCCAGCTGGGCCCTCCTCGGAGAAGCCGCTCCCTGCTGACATCCTGGGTGGCTGCACCAATCCCAGCTCAGGGCTGCTGCTGGTCATGGGCTCCTGTGGCATGGGGAGCAAGCATCCGACCAGCCCTTCTGCCCTCGCACTGGACAAAAAAGGGAGCCATGGGACACTGGCCATACAGGGGCCAGGCAGCTCCCCACCCACACCGCCAGGTGGCTCACAGACATCTGCCCCTGTCATTCCCACTCCTTGCCGCACTCACCACACCCACAGAAGGAAGGGAATGGGGGAAAGCGGGAAACGAGCCTGCAGAACCCCTGCCCCTCAGGGCACCACCATCGCTGCCAATGTCACTAATGGGGGAATGGGATGCAAATACAACTGCCGATGACCCAGGGTATATCATTGCATGGTGCATCTGTCAAATTTGCAATGAATTTCAAGTACTTTCTGTCAGTTTTTCTGCCATCATAAATGTTAAGACCAGAAAGGACTATTAAATCATCTAGTCTGACTTCCTGTATAACACAGGCCCTAGAATTTCACCCAGTTACCCTGTGCAGTGCCTAATAACTTGTGCTTGGTTGAACCACATCTGCCAGACAGGCAACCAGTCTTGATTTGAAGCACCAAGAGATGGAGAGTCAACCACTACGCTTAGTAGTTTGTTCTTATGGTTAAGGCTACGGTGGCAATTGCTGCATTGTAAATGAGCATTATTTTGTTTCATTGCTGCATTCAGGTGATGGAGTTGGTGATATCTGTGAATTGGATTTTGACCAGGACACAGTAATTGATCGAATTGATATTTGCCCTGAGAATGCTGAGATCACACTGACAGATTTCAGGGCTTATCAAACAGTGGTCCTGGATCCTGAAGGTGATGCTCAGATTGATCCTAACTGGGTGGTGCTGAACCAGGTAAAAATACCTTCCACGCTTCGTAGCTGAGATAAACAAATCATTAAAAAACGAACAACCTGTTTTGAAGTTATCAGACTCTGTAATGCTGTAGGAAAGAAATGAAAAATCAATTGATACTTGTCAAATCCCAGAATGAAAGGGTATTTTTGGAAAAGTATGCAATGAAGTTCAAAGTTACAGGTGAAAATAATTACAGCCACAGAACGCTTCTAAGTGAAATTCACTCCCACACAGAGGCCCAGCGTACCTATGCATCCCTTTGGGACAGCTCATTGTAGCAATTGCAGTATCACCCAATTGTTTATCACACCTCAATAACAATTAATTTCACCTCACAGGGCATGGAGATTGTGCAGACCATGAACAGTGATCCTGGCCTTGCAGTTGGTATGGACATCTTTTCTGTAGTCATGTTTTGCAGTAGAAAATCTTTTGGCATGTGGTCAAGTTTTCTGCCAGCTATTGGTCTTAATATTGTG
The DNA here is from genome assembly GCA_007922175.1 of Pelusios castaneus. Taxonomy (NCBI): domain Eukaryota; kingdom Metazoa; phylum Chordata; order Testudines; family Pelomedusidae; genus Pelusios; species Pelusios castaneus. The sequence goes on from ML685768.1 coordinate 5,661,504, forward strand.
CTTATACATTGCTCATAATAGGTTACACAGCTTTCAATGGGGTTGACTTTGAAGGCACCTTCCATGTGAACACGGTGACCGATGATGACTATGCTGGCTTTATTTTTGGTTATCAAGACAGTTCCAGTTTTTATGTGGTCATGTGGAAGCAGACAGAACAGACTTACTGGCAAGCAACTCCGTTCAGAGCTGTTGCAGAGCCTGGCATTCAGCTCAAGGTACTGGGCTAAGTATCACCATCAAATGCAGTGGTGCCATATTCGCTGCATAATGGCCTGAGCATACGAGTTGGCCATATAGTGCCTGTGCTGTTCTTCCCCCATTGCTGGGGGATCATCGGTACAGTTCTAAAGGAAAGATTGGTTTAATGCCTTAAGTATGTGGAGCACTTTAATTAGTGTATGGAAAGTCAGAGGATAACCTGAATCTACCAGAATTTGCATGCCAATCAGTGCTCATTACAAATGAATGAGACAGCTTTCATCAGTTGCCCTGGAGTTGAAAGGGACTTTTTAATTAAAACAAACAAACAAAAATCAAATCTGGAACCACATCTCATTCAATATACTGGTGATGTCCTCAAGTGACCATTTCAAAGAGACTATGTGTTTGTCTAAAGTGGAACTTTCCTAAACGTGGTCCACTCAGGCCTAGGCACGTGCTGCTGACGCCTCCTTGTTCTAGCTGCTGAATGAAAAGACAGCTAACATTAAACACATTTTTCTGTTTAGGCAGTTCCTACAAGTGGCACAGGCATATCATGAGTTCACGAATGGTCTACAAGGCACTCCCTAAGTCTATTAAAATATGATTCACATTATGAAAAGTTAGAACGCCTGTTCTGAAGATTAAAGGGAAATTGCTCTTTGTTCACTTTCTAAAAATGTCCTGTGTACGTAGGCTGTGAAATCTAAGACTGGCCCTGGAGAGCACCTCCGGAATTCACTCTGGCACACCGGGGACACCAATGATCAAGTCAGACTGCTATGGAAAGACCCCAGAAATGTAGGCTGGAAAGATAAAGTCTCCTATCGCTGGTTCTTACAGCACAGACCCCAGATTGGATACATCAGGTAGGGCTGTGGGCCCACAAATGATGAATATATGCATACACATTTACCTATCCTATTTTGTGACATTTTAGATCAAGAGATCCTCAAACTGTGGCACAGGCTCCCAAGGGCTATGTCTACACTTGTAACTTTAGGTCGACTTTAGCTAAGTTGACTTAGCATGTCTACACCTAAACTTAAAGTCAACTTTGGGGGGAGCTCACAAAGTCGACCTAGAGCGTCCACACTGGACGCTTGGGGTCGACTTCTAGGGCATGGGGGACCTAGGGCAGGTCCATGGGGGCGGGGGACACTCCTTGCCCAGTGCCAGGGGGCTCAGCCTTTGCCCCATTGTACGTGGGTACAATGGGGCAAAGGGGGCAGGGCCCCTGGCAGGGCATAGGGGCAGGGAGGGCAGTGGTGGAGTCCTGGAGTAGCCCTAAGTCGACTTATGGCTACTCTAGGTCTACACTGGCTTAATTCGACTTTAAAAAGTCAAATTAAGCCCTAAGTTGAACTAAAACTGGGTTTAATAAAGTCGACTTAATTTTCATTAAGTCGACTTAAGCAACTTGCTTAAGTCGACTTAAGGAAACTGTAGTTAGACGCAGGGTAAATTAAGTCGACTTAAGCAAGCTTAAGTCGACTTAATTTACAAGTGTAGATGCAGCCTAGGGGAGGCACAGCAGGGCCCAGGCCAGCCCCTGTAAGGGTGTGGAGAGGGACCCTGTCTCAAGCTCTTTTCTGGCCCCACCTCCCCACCAAGGCTCCCGCCTCAGCTCCAAGACCTGGATGCTGGCTGAAGGGGTCCTGAGCCCAGTCCCATCCGCCCAGGCCTTGACCTCTAGCTATGGTTTCTGACTTGGCTCCCGGCCACTACACCACACCATGGTCCTGCTCCCAGCCCTGGCTGAAGAGGGGAAGGGGACATGGACAATGGGAGGGCCTTATCCTAAAAAGTTTGGGCACCGTTGTTTTAGGTGGTCTGAGCCTGTGTAAAACATCAAACTTTATTTCTTTAAACTTTCTAGAGCTAAACAGCTGATTTTTTAAATTTTATTTGAAGGTGTGTGAAATTCTAGTTGGTTTGGAGGTTTTTTTGGTTGGTTGGTTGGTTTTGGTTTTTAAGAAAAACCGACCTCCCTGTAACTACAAATATTTTCAAGTGCCTCGGAGTTGTTTAGCTGCTCAAGTAAGACACAGCTTTCTTGCCTGGTTTTGAAAATACCAATGACAATATTTTTAGAACCATATTCAAATTTTAACATTTCATGGATATTTGACGCCTGTATGAATATTTCTTTATACTGGTCCCATGGGATATGTATGTATAAACTGTGATAATTTCTCTGTAACACCATGTGCAACAAGCAACAGAAATAATCAACTAAATCTGGCCCCAAAGAGCATAAAAATGGTAAAAGAGAACGTTATCAATAATTAGCACAACATGATATACCATGTTGGTCCCAGGATATCAGAGGGATAAGATGGGTGAGGTAGTATCCATTATTTGATCAATTTCTGCTGGTGAGAGAGTCAAACTTTTGAGCTTACACAGAGCTCTTTTTACAATGATCTTGTCTTTATGACCTCAATTTGTCCTCTGAGTGCAGGTTAGCAAAGACGTTCTTGTCCTTAGGATGTTTAACTCTTGCCAGTGGCAATTTGTAAAGTATTAAAAGGCAAAAGAAAATTTGCTCCAACTCTGAGTACAATTCTGAGGCCTTTACAAATTGCTCTTGCTTTTTAATCTGTTTTTCAGTAGATCTGAATTTACAGGTGTAATTTGAGTAACATGGGTCTTTGACTGCCATCCATGGAGAGGTGTAGGTCTCCTAAAGAAACAGGGCATTCTATTGTGTTAATATCTAAGAAGGGCAAAAAAGACAAAAATGGGAAATCATTTTAACAAGAAGTCATCATTCAGGATTAGGGGTTTGATCTTGGAACATTCAAGTCAATGGGAGTAGGATCTAAAAGCTCCTCGGCACCATCAGACCAGGTAAGTTTTGAGTCTGTTTTTAAAATAAGCTGAATAGGACAAAGGATTTAATACATTTCAACATCACTCACAACTTTTGCAGCACCTTACCTTTCAGAGTGTACTGAGAATACAGCCAGTCTCTTTTTAGTCACTCCAGTTAAAATCTGAAACCAAAGATGTGGATGAAATGGGTCTCAGTTCATCCTTCAACAAGGGCATTCAGATCTGAAAATGAAAGTCTGAGCCAACACTTGGGCCATAACTCACTACAGTATATTTTGACTAAATATGTCAGCCTTGTGGATTATGTAACATCACACATTTCTCTAAGACTTCAGCAGGCCCTAGGAATAGGCAATGGTGCCAAAATATCCCATGAGCATTGATAAACTACATTCTTACCCAGTGTGCTATTTTTGAAACACCTGAATAAACAAACAAAAAAATCCAGGAACAAATTATTTCTTTTTATAACAAGGAAACACTTGGGGAAGGGTTCTGTATTTCCCAGTACATTTGTACAGCTCCTAGCACAACAGAGCTCTGACCCTGATTGGTTCCTGATTTTCTCAGTTTTAAATAATAAATACTGATATTTATGGCTAAGTAGACCGGTGACTCTTTGGTGTAGCTGATACAGAGCTGACATAGCCAACTGACTCCCCCAATGTGGGGAGCATGGTGGGATGAGAGTGGCTGTGATCAGAACATGCTATGCTTTCGTGATCCCCAGCCCATGTAAGGACTCCTAGTGGGTTGTTAGAAGCTAGCCTAATTTGGATCAACTCTGCCCTTTTTCATCATACTGACACAACCCTGTAACAGCTGAGAGTTATGACCATGGTTTCTCTTCAAGCTTATGGTGGGATGGTCCTCAGACCAATCTTATGAGCTTGTCACACAGTAGAATAAAGATAAAAAGACTTTTGGAAAGTGACAATGGCTAACAGGGCTTCATTTGTTTTATTCTGAAGGGCAAGGTTTTATGAAGGCTCTAAACTGGTGGCCGATTCTGGAGTAACTGTAGATACGACCATGCGTGGAGGAAGACTGGGTGTTTTCTGCTTCTCTCAGGAAAACATTATTTGGTCCAACCTGAAATATCGCTGCAATGGTATCCTTTCTCTTAGAGCAACTCTGCTCATGACTATCAAATGACCCTTCTGAACTAGAGGATGAGAATAAGATTGGGGGGTTTTCATTAACCGCTTTGCATCTTTCCATTTCACCAGCAAATGAATCTGCCTATGAAACCTCTTGCTTGATGTGGCCTATCTGAGTCTGGGTCAGGTCTTGCCAGAATAGAATCAGCAGCTCAGTTGCCCTTGATCTGTAACCTACATGTAATCTGCAGGTGCAGTCATGCCCTTATATAGTGCATGCTAACAATCAAGTCAGTCTAGTTAGAGGTTTAGAAATGTTACTAAAAGACCAAATGACCAGCACCTCAGCCATACAGCAAAGGAGATGTTGGCCTCAGCAGATCAATATTATGCATTGCATGCACCTATATACCCTCTGCACTTGATGTTAGCCAACCCCCACTCCCACAAACCTGCTGCTCAAATCAGTCAGTGGAAGGCAGTTCCTTCTACCATTCTTTACAATTCTAGTTGTTGCTGTGAACTTCCTATGACTGTACACTGAATTTAAACATTTTACATTTCTCCAGTTTTGGCCACAGCTCCTTCTAGCTGAACTCAGATCTCTAATGTAGGGAGTCAGCAAGAAAATCACTGAATTAATTTTAAAATGGTGATACGAAATACATCATAAAACTTTGGCACACGTTACACTTTCCTGGGCTGTGTCCGCACCTCACCTTTATGAGCACACTCCCCTAATGTGCTCAGGTACCTCATGTATACAACTCTGCTGCACCTTTAGCTAATGAATATACCTTTTCCTTCTTGCATGAAATTCTTCCAGAGGAACTGCACACAAAGCAATTTCTGTCATGGCACCAAATCAGTCTTACAAAAGCCAGACACAGTCAATTCTCTCTCTTCTCAGGATCACACTCTTCCTGACCAAAGGCAAATGCAGGCCACTGTTTAATGCCATTGTAGTCCACCCATGTATTGAAGAAAAAGCAATTAGCAAATACTGCAGTTTGCAAATGCTGACTCGGCTGGTAACTTACATCATGGGGAATTAAACATTGAAATCCAACTCTCCAGGAGAGAAGAAGTGCCAAGAGGAAATGCTGCATGTTTAATGAGAGTTGTGAGCTTTGAATACGGGAAGCAGGGCTCTCACATTGCTGCCTCTTGTTTCAGCGACGGAAAGCAAATTATTGTGCCCAGAAATGCCTTGATTCAAGCAAAGATGCAGACGCTGCAAGTGCAATTGGCAGTTTCATGAAGTGGCAAGCGTTCTTAAGATTAGAAGTAGGATTTTCCACAAAGCACTACTCCCCACACCTCTAGCACTTGGACAAAAAAGTTTCAAAGCTGACAGGCTCTGCTTGACAACAGCACTGCTTGTATTACATCCTTGACTCTGCCACAGCAAACACTAGAGTTCCACGCTCGCAGTGGTACCTTCCCTTTGGGAAAGAAGTGGCCAACATTGCCCACTCGCCCAGTTGTCACACTCTTGGCACCATGTTTTCTTCAGTGCTGAAGTCAAACGATCTCAGCTTTCATTTTTTAAAAGTTTCTAGCCCATCGGTGCTGAGAAAAGTTTGAAACCATGATGCAAGTAAATCCTAAACACTTCAAAATAATGGCAAATAAAAAGCCTCCCTTTTTAATCTCACTGGTTCTTAAACCCAAATTGTGATTGCTGGGGTCTGCCTCATGATTTTTGAATGCTTAAGTCTAGCAGTATTCCTGGGCCAGACTGGAACATGTATCTGGCTTAGGTCAAGGCATTCTCCTGTGGCCACCTACAGCCTTATGACTCAGACTCCTCATTCAGATATGTGCTTCCAAAGCTTTCACACCAGCTCCCAGGATTCTTCAAAGGAGAGGCCCTGGGTTTTATCCCAGGGCTTTCAGAGAGACGCTATTCATTTGAAGCTAGCCCATTTTCAATTAAATGAACTAGAGTCATTTTGGCAACGTTGTACACCTGCCCCCAGTTCTCACTGCCAATTCCCAAATATTTTTGCCAAATTGTATTGTTGTTTTAATGGTTCTCTCGCCTGTCGCTATGTGAAAAGCCCACACAAACGGGCCAATGGTTGGGTGACTGACCGTATGCAGATCTGACAAAGGCACAGAGTGAACAAAAAAAGGGTTTCCTTCTTGTCTTTCTACTAGAGTAACTTAGGTGCAGTTCATAAGAATGGAAGGTAAGCAGTTTTAGGACAAATGAGATTTTGAAATTGACACAGTCACCTTCAAGGGCTTTTAACCCTCTCCCTCCCACTCAGTTGCTCCAGGTTGATACAATGCTGCATGTTTGGTATTTAAAACCAGGAGCGACACATACTCCTCATGGTTCTAAAGCCAGCTGGGCAAAAAGTAAATAAAAACCTGATTGTGAACATTCAGTTGAATTTGAGTGTATTTTGATTCCCTCCATTCCCGTAAGCAGCTCTTTCGTGTTCACTTGGAGCAAGCATTTGAATGTTCACCCTTTATTAGCCCACAAATACCTTCCACTTGAAACATCACAGGCAGCAAATGGAGTTGCTTGTTCAGTTATAAAATTCACAATTTGACCTTCAGTGGTTTGTTACAGAGCCAATCATTCTTGTGTATTCCACAAAGAGCAAATAGGCCCAGTTTTTTAATGATCTGCTGCCCAAAAGTTAGTCACAGAATGATTCAGCAAATTAAAAAGACAGCTTGGAATGTCCACATTCTGCTTACAGGCGATTAGAATTAGAAAACAAGGCATCATTTAACCAATGAGTTACTCTTGCCCAATTATTCACCTTGCTTTAGTTCTTAAACACTTATCAGCTATGTAGGAAAACGACTAACCTTTGCATATATTCTTCTTTTCAGACACCATCCCAGAGGACTTTCAGGAATTTCAAGCTCAGCAGCTTGGAGTTGGAGAGGTTTAACACAGAAGTAAAATTGGCATTGCTATTTCAAACAGTAAAGCAATACTTTAAATCCTTATATGATTTTTTTTTTGTAAGAGTACACACTGCAGCTTGTTCTGGTTGATGTAACTGTCACAATTTTTATGTAAATGAAAATAAAAAGAAGCTGAAATAGGCTGGAGCTTCACTGTCTTTGGAAATTGCTTGACATGCTGGCTCATGGAGTTCAATGTAAAAATGCTTGGTTAAGAACTTTTTTATCCTAACATTCTACTAGAACCTAGAGACAGGAGATTCTAATCCAAGATTATGATAACAAGGGAAATAAAATGAAATGATGGACATTCTGTTTGTCTCTAGTACATATTTGAACACACTACTTTGCACCCCCAAAGGATGCCACCAGCATGAATGATCAATGATTTTCCGTATCTTAAAGTCCAAGCTTGAAGCAAACTATTAGATTAGCTAATCTACACTCCTTTCACAAAGAGGTTTTTTTCCCCAGTGGGTAGCTCATCTCATGCCCTTTTCCAGTCTACCTTTTAGTGTCTCCAGTGAGGAAGGATAGGGTCCGACCCTTTCCATTGGACTTTTCCAGACCACTACCTAATGGCCTACTCTGAGATTTGTTCGTGAGTTAGTCTAACATTTCCTTCTACTTTCCTTCATGAAAATCCAGCTGTCTACCCACAAAAATAAATTAAAGTAATTCCACTAACAGTTGGGCACAGCATAGCCCCTAGCGCTTCAGTCCTCCAAGATTCCTGGCAAGCCATATTTGTCCCAGCCTTTTAGTTCTTAGTTGCATACTCTATATGTGGAAGTCCTTTGCATAGGTTAAAATGCACTGTTACTCTCAGCTGTTCAGAGTACAAATTGTATAGCATAGCATTCAGGCAAACAGTCTGTTTTTAAGAGCTGTCCTATTGTGACAAGTTTCAAAGGGTTAGTGGTGCTAGTCTTGTTTGTTTAGCTGACCTAGGAGTCCTGCGGCATTTTTAAAGACGAACAAATTTATTTATCGCATGCGTTTTCGTGGGAGAAAATCCCACTTCTTCAGACACTTTGAAGATGGGGAACTTACAGAGTGGGAGGAAATTAAATGCCTTTAATTTAATTTCCTCCCATTCTGTAAGTTCCCCATCATCAAAGCATCTGATGAAGTGAAATTTTCTCCCACGAAAACTCATGCGATAAATAAATTTGTTAGTCTTTAAAAATGCCGCAGGACTCCTTGTTTGTTTGGCGATCCTATTCTGAGTCACTTGAAAATCTTCAAAAAGCAGCACTCAACGCAGGTCTACAAGTATGGTGGCAAATTCATTGCCATCAGCTTGAACCACCTGATCAACTGAGCAGGTCTGTGAAGACCCACTCAGTCTATTGAGAAATTGATCCATGCAGACTACCCCCTTAAGCGGAGTAGCGCTGAATCGACAGGAGGCCATTCCCAGTCAACTCGGCGAACTGAAGACACCACAATGAGTAGGTGTTAGGCAGTCGAAGGAAGATGAGCAAGTAATTTTAAGAAACTTGTGCATCTCCCTTCAACTGCCCCTGAAAAGTGCTTGCAGTATAGACCAGGGCCCAGAGAAGTTACTATTGCAGACAGCAAGTTATTTTAATTGCCCAGAAGGTGGCAGCATTTAATCCATACACTCCATCTAAGTGAAAATTTCTAGTTTTTCTATACAAAAAAAAAATCCACACACACCCTATCCCATATCCCCAATTGCTGTAAGAAGAATCTCATTAGAATCTTAGGTCTTTCTCTTGGCTAAGATACATTCCATTAGAGGGAAATGAAAACAAGTTTTTATATTTCTTAGAAAAAACAGCCTTGGGAGCATAAAGACTGGGATACTCAGACCTCTGTGCTTTTTACTGGGGGACTGGAGAAGAATAAAGCTTGTCTTTTTCCCCTCTGCCTGTCACCCCCCATTCCTTCACCCTTACAGGATCACTACTCTTTGCTCCCCACTCCTACAGTTCCGCATGAGACCAACGCCCTTCCTCTCTGCCACCAGCTTCCTAAAGATAGATTGATGATATTGGGGAGATTAGTCGT
>ML685768.1:5675616-5722974 GCA_007922175.1 Pelusios castaneus
GGAGCCCGGGAGCTGTGCTGGGGTTCGGGTGACAGCGGGGGCTGGCAATGCAGCCCCCCTGCCACCGGAAGCCCTGCAGCTGGGCTAGGGGGCTGGCTGTGGGCAGTGCATGGTGGGACAGGTGCCCACCATGCACTGCTCTTCTTTCACAAAGGAGCATTCCAAGGTTGAATGCTCCTTTGCGAAAGAAAGAGCACGTGTGTACATGAGAAAGCACAATACTTATTGCGCTTTACTTGTCCCGCAATAACTTATTGCGGGACAAGTTTTCTCGTGTAGACATAGCCTAAGACTCTGCTGCCTAAGTAGCACCCATAGCTCAGCCCCCAGAGCACCTATAAAATGCAAAGCCACTTACACACAGAATGCAGGACGACAAGTTTGGCAATGAACCATTTTCATGCTTCTAAATTGGTATTCACTGCCACTGGCCAACAGCATGGAACAAAAGGATTTTAACAATTCAGAATAAGAGTCTGGCAGGGTCCTTTTCCCAGCAAGCCAGGTAAAAAGAGTTTTGCATACACCCAGGCCAACAGATGATCACCTACTCGCTGCCCCTGATTGGGCACTACCACACCAACTTAGAAACTTGTGTCATCCTGTCTGCATTTTGTCAGCACAGCATTCCCCAAGGCTCATCTTAGGAAGAAATGTACAAGGGGCACTTTCTGACTGCGCTGTTGCTAGCTGAAAGGTGCAATAGTGCCCAGGGACAACATGATGAATTTGGACAAGCACACCAAGACGCACCCTCTTGGAAACTGTTTTCCTACTTTGGCAGCAGAATTATTTATTTCTTTTCCCCACTTTCATTCTTCCAGCCTTTGCATCAAAATGAAACCACTGAACCCTTTTTCAGTTTTAAAGACAGAATGGTTCCATAGGTAAAACTCATGCTGATCAGGAGACTGGAGTGTATGCCTGTCCTTTGTCTTTGCCCAAATTAAAATCCAAGTTACAGTTCCACATCTGTAAAATGGGACTAAATTTTTCTTCTATGGATTGAAAGGCTAAATTTTACTTAAATGCAAGTACCTCGGAAAGAACTGACTTCTCAGATAGACACCATAAATTGTGGTTACCCCAGGGGCAGGGGTCTCATTGCAAATGACAAACGGCATTTGTTAACTTTCACTCACAAAACTAATGGCAAAATACCATTGCAAATATACTCAGAAGCTTCAGTTCTGTTAGAGAACAAAACAGAGTCCTAGAGGCGAGACTGGGTCAATGGTCACCCTTTATTGCCTGCTCGTTCCTCTTTGACGCCACAGGTGAACAAGGCGGAGGGGATATTCAACTGGTTTAAGCTTAAAAATATGCAAAAGCTTACATTTTCAACCTCCTGGAGACCCTTATTTGGTGACATTAACACCTAAAACGAGACTATCAATAACTCTGCTGAATATAATTATACCCACCCCTGTTATTTCCAGATTTAACTGAGAGCGCAGGCACCTTACCTTGAAACATATTTTTGCAACAGAAATGACTTCACAATCCTTAACAAGCATGGAGGACCAAGGAAGAAAAATTATAAGCAACTTTCTCATCCAAGACCAGGGAATTAGCATACTTCTAGTTGCATTTCTTGCCTACGTTGTGGGAAGGGAAGTGAGAGAAAGGAAGATAACTGGAATCTCATTTATAGGACAGCAAGGATTGCCTGTGCTGTGACCCCATTACCATAGTAGCTATCATTCAGGCCAGGTGCTCAATTTAACTCTTTCCCCGCAAACCTTCAAGACAATGAAGTACAGATCATTAAAACTAAGCGTTCTTCCTTGGAATAAATGTTATAGGGGTTAAATATTACCATCCTACTGATCTGTACTGTTAGAACAGCTTCGGTACAAGAGCTGATGGACTTTAGTCTCGAGCTGTTTTGTTACTGACCCAGGAGTGAGACATAAAGGGTCCATACAAGTTTGTGGCAGGCACCAAGGGGCAGTATGTAGGCAGAACATGCTCAAACAGAGGAAAGTGATGACTGGAGCAGAGGAGAGTGGAACGCAATTGCATGGCTCTAAACCGGAATTAACAGAGTTGTACCATTTTCTTTAGCAAGGCTTCACAGTCTGAACTCAGCAGTTGCTTCCCTCAGCCTTCTAATGCAATTAGAAAGAGTACAGAAGGCACACATTTGGAAGGAAGAAGTTTAGATGGGATGGCTTGGGGAAATGAATGGGAAAAAGTATCCCAGCCCCATGAAAAGCAGATATGGCCTAATTTTACAGCTGCAGAAACAAGCCCAAGAGAGTAAGTGACTTCAGCAAGGCCACAGAATGAGAATTGGAGTCTGAATGAGACGATCAGAGCAGGATCTCACAGTTGCCCTCAGCACCAGGTGCCATTGCCCCTATAAATTATTCAGTAGCCTGCCACAGAATTGAAGGCGCTGTGGCCATAGGCTTTATGAGACCAGAAGGCCAACTCGAAAGAAAAATATCAGTCTGATAAACTTAACAGTGTTACATTTTTAAACGCTCACTGCAATGAAGACTAGAAACGTTCAGTTAGAAAGAGTAAGCTGGGCTACACTTTTACAGCATGAGGTTCCCCCTTCAAGACAGCTGTGCTGGCAGAGCCTCGACTTTCACTCTTTTCCTTGAAGCTTTGGGTTCCTTGGTGCACACCACACTCTGGAGCCATGAAGGATTTGCCCAGCCCTGGGGCAAGTTAGAGCAGCCTCCTGCTCTGCCTTATTCCCTGCTTCCTTGGATCCCTGTGTGTCCTGGAGTGCAGAGTATCAATAGCACGGTGCACTCCGGTTCCAACCCCCTGACATTAGTGTGGCTGAGGATCAAGCCCTGGATCTGTGAATCAAAATCTTTCATGTACTGCAGGCCCTGATCTAGGCCTGTTCTCACATTTTCCTTTGGGCAGTGCTCATCTCCTCAGCTTGTCCCATCACTGACTCACAGGATGGCACTGAATCGTGAAAAAAATGTTCTGCCAAGCAGCGAGGCAGAGGAGTGGGTGCATAATGTTGGCCAGAAAAGGCAACCAGAACTACACACTACAAAAAGAATCAAAATGCCGGGGGGCTAGAATGCCTACACGGTTTTTGAACAGTTGTAAGTGTACCATCTAGGAAGTGACATAAAAGCAGCACAACTCTCTAGCGCTGACATCCCACGATAGGATTTGTACCGTTTTGCCGTCTGTTTCTGTTACAACAGCACAAAAACTGTGAAGACCAGAAAATGTTACTAAATAGTTTGCAGCATGGTTTCTGTTCTTAGTTTTAGAGGTAGCCTTTAAACTGGGGTGGGCAAAAGACAGCCCATGGCCTGGATACAGCCAGCCTGAGGTCTCCATCCAGCCCACCCCCATACAGCTTTCCCCAGCACCACCCAGTGGGCCATCTCTGCACCACCCCTCCCCCCCACCTGTCTGCACCACTCTGGGGCTGGCTCTTCATCCCCCAGCTGGATCTCTCTCACTCTCTGGGTCCAGCTGTGCCACTCCCTTCATCCCTCAGCTGGCTCTCCTTCACCCCCTGGGGCCAGCTCTATGCTGCTCTGGGGCTGGCTCTCTGCCACCACTCCCCTGGTGCCTCTCCGGGCCAGCTCTCCCTCACCCGGCCAGCTCTCTGCCATCCCCACTGGTGAATGTTATTACCTGCCCCTGCTTTAGACACAGGAAAGTGGCAGTCTGAGGGAAAGAGGGCTCATGGCTTTCTAGGTTCAGTTTTCCCACTGGTTTGTGTACCGTCCTAGGAAACGAACCACTCTGCTTCAGCCAACTCATCTTTACAAGGATTACAACGGAACTACTTTGCAGGTGTGTATAAGGTAAAAATACTTTGTCCAAGGAAGGGCATTGTAAGTGCAATCTCAGACCTTCTTTGACAATTATTTGACCCGATTCCACTGACAAATCTGTCATGGGTATCAGCTCGCATTCTGGATGAGAACAAGTGAATGGCACATATCTACATTATACAACTAGCAATAGGTATGAAGTCCATACATTACTCCAGAAATTCTCAAACAACTCCAAAACAGAAAAATCTTTAATAAAAATGAAGTTTTCCTCAGCCAGTTATGCCCTAAATATGTATCTGCCAAAGAACTAAATAAATTGTATACAACTTTATTAAATTACACAGTTAGTTTTCTAAAATTTTGTACATGTAAAAACAATCATTGTAATTTCAAATATAAGCAGAACTTTATTGGTCTATTACATTAAATCTGTAACAGTTTGCACACTCAACATATATCATGCTCTTAAAAGAAAACTTTACTGTTTTTACAATTAAGAAATTGTTCTCGAATTTTGAAATCCTTAACAGCTCGAAACTTGAAAACAGTTTTAAAGTTGTTATAGATCATTACATTCACAAACAGTTAAATAAGCTTGAACTAGAAAACATCCATGTTATTGGACTACAGTTCTTAAAAAAGAATACACCTAGAGATAAAAAAGATTTGAAATTTCATTAAAAAGAACTTTAAAAAAAGATTAATTTTTTTTTTAAAAAACCCATCATTTAAAAAACATTAAGCTTTGGATATTTTACATCCAATTTTTGGAAGTGGCATGGAAAATTTAACGTCAATTGGCAGTAAAATGGACCTTATTTTCTTCTAAATATTTTCTGGAGTTTTATATTCTAACTTTTGATACTAGACTCCAGCTGAAAGCATCTCTAGCAAATTTATTATCTCCATATCAGGCTTACAAATACTGCCCAGCAACATTTAATCACTTAGATATATTTCAATAAGAGAAAAATAAAATTAAGGTATGAGTAACATTGCACAATTTCCTTCTAAATTTTCAAAAATTTATCTAGGCTTCCAATTGAGAATTCTTTGGCAAACATACCAAAATACTGCACCCAACAGTTTTGTTTTATCAGAACTTCTAAAGTCTTGTTCAAATGCTGAAAAGATTTCAAGACAGACAACTGCAGTAGTTAAACAATTTGTGCAAACAGCTTCTGATCTACAGCAGTCAGAGCAGTAAAAATGACTTGGGGAAATAAGTTTGTTTGAAATATAAAATAACTTCAACTGTAATTTTTAATATTGTATTAACAGCTGTGGAACAGCTTTAAGTCACATTAGAAGCCATAACTTTTAGTATGGTAAGTGGGGTTAAAGTTTACTTCCAAGGTACAGTCTTCTCCCCTTCAGAGAGAGACTCATTGTGACAAGGGTTCTGTTCCCTGATATATGTGAGTGTGTATATCTTTCATTTCAGGGCATTTTCTTTTATAGATGCGGGAAGCACAACAATGTAGATGAATGAGGTATTGGAGGGTTGGGAATCAAAAGTTTAAGAAACATCAAAGCCTTTAAAATACATGATTCCAGGGATTACCTTTTATAGAGGCAAGAGGAACACTAGTGTAAATAGACAATGTTTACACAATATTTAAACTGGAATGTTAAGAGAATAAAATTACACTGCCTACATGACCCATTATCCCCCTTCAGGAGGTTACAAAGAGCAAGGTCTAGATTAGACTCTACTTTACAGAAACTGGAAAGGTATCATTTTAGCATGGAGGCAGAAAGTAGATGGGTCCGCTTTGAATACTGGTGCTGATCTGCATTTCCCCTTCAAGTGCCAAAGAGACCACCTGGTACCAATAAAAAAGCTTTGCTGTTCACTATCATTGAAAACATTTCTCAATATTAGGAACTTGGAGCAGGAAGCTGATCAGTTTTCAGTTCCTTACATTTTCTTAAGATACCAAGGAGAGAAAAAGCTAAGAAAACCAGAACTTCCAGACGGAGCGAGAGACATAGGTACATGTTTGGAGTCCAAAAATTAAGGCGAAAGTGAGAACACTAAGTACTACCACGCCTCAGTTGCAGATACTTGTGCTAGAAAGATGCACACGGGGGCTCCCAATAATTTGTTTTACAATCCTGTTTTGGAGAAAAACCGAGTAGCTTACAGTATGAGAAATAATTACCAAAGTCAATGGATTATTTTGTTACCAAACTGGTTGAGCGTCCAGGTTCGTTTTCAAAACACATGCTGATAACCCTTGGGGTCCTAGCCAACCTACAAGCAGGGTATTCCCATTCTGATTGCCTAAGTTCTCCCGATGCATTGACTAGAAATTAAGTATTGCCAGAGAGTAAACTTTTGCATGAGGACGCTATTGTTTTCTTGATCAGCGCAAACTCTCACAGGTTCAGGGTTAACTGCTCCTGCCCATCCACAGTTGTCCTCAAGGGCATCAGCTTAACCTTTCAGAGTCCCAGCTGTCACCTCTCATGGAAGCCCCATGTCTCTTTCCATTCATAGAATCATAGAATAAAAGGGTTGGAAGGGACCTCACGAAGTCATCTAGTCAAACCCTCTGCTAAAAAGCAGGACCACTCCCACTAAATCATTCAGCCTGATGGTTTAAGGTTTGTAGTTTTTCTGTACCTCACAGAGATCTCCAGCAGGTCTGACTGGATAACCTTTCTCTGGGGGCTACAATGATGGACACCAGTCACCAACCACCCTTCACAAAAAAAAACCACATTTATTCTTAGGGTAAAAGTGTTACAGAGAAAACAAACACAATAAAACGATCTTATCCTCATGTTAAAAGCTTTCCAGAGGTCACCACCATACTTACGGGGTCCTACTAAGCCAAGCTTTCGCCAACTTCTCTGCAAGGGTTGGGGCTGTCTTAGGACAGAAGGTCCTACTGCTTGCTGGATCAGAAAGTGTGTCAATTTAAGCTCTGTGTCAGTTGGTCTCTGAGAACCTGGTCTGAACCAGTGCATGGATGCATATAAATCTCCCCAGGGGTTGGTACCTTTCTAAAGGCATTTGTAACCTGAGTGATTCACCTTAAGCACTCTCTACTGTTTTAGTTCCTGGAGGAGTTATGGTAACATTCCCTCCCTGGAACTGGACAACTGGCCCCAGTGATCCATAAACCATTCGCAAACTTAATATGGTCCCCAAAGATATCACACACTATTCCAATAAGTAAACGTTTAACCCCAGAAGCAGCTGCACTTGTGGCTGTTTTAGTGTCCCTGTGCATGCATAGCTCACCATTTCATAAAGCACTTTCAGAGTTGGGAAAAAGTGCCCCATACAAATAAATAAGTAAATGCCATGCAGCATTTGTGATCCCGTGAGAAAAAGACTTCAGAACTACACACATCAACCACGAGTTCCCCTTTTCAGGAAAAGCTTCCTTCCATCAAAGCTGCATTCCTCGATGGTTCAGTGAGACACACAGGGGAAGGTCTGATAGGTCTACTTGAAAATCTGGACTATGGACTACCTCAGTAAGACTTTTACAAAATGAAATGGGCCAGTATTTGACATATTTTTAAAAAGCCAGTCCAAATTTTAGATGAGACAAATCAATTCTGAAATGGCTTTAAAAAAATCCCAAGCTTAATATATAAAACATTGTGGGCCTTCAAATGAAAGCACAGTTTATACTGAAACAAGAGAGGAGTTTCCATTTCTCAGCATCTGCAGACTACTGGAGCCTGAATACTTTGAAGGAACTATCATACAGTTGGAAATCTAAGCACAGACAAAATCCGTTTGCCCTTCACATGGTCCTTATAAGGGGTTTTGGCCTCATTTGCTCAAACCCAAATATCTGGATGAAGGCTTCTCCTTTCCAAAGCCACCTCGGCTTCTAAATGGAGTGAACGTGGGCTCCCACAATTGCTTTTATGACAACTGCTATCACAATAAAGTAGCAGGGAAACCCAATACGACATCACAAACTTACCACAAAGCAACCTTCTACCTCACCCATCCACATTTCATCCAATACAAGAAGTCTTCTTGAAGTAAGACTTGAGCCAGACTTTTCACTTAAAATGCAAATTAAACAGGAATGATCTTCTGAAAGAAGATTTTGCCTATTGACAGTAATATGCTTCCCATTCCCATAAAGGAGGAACAGCTCAGCTCTTTGTGAAAATGAGTAGCTTTCAAGGTTCATGAAGACTTTAGGAGGAAGACAAACACAACCCATTTAAGTTCCACAGCAAGTCAAAAGAAATATTATATATAAAGGCATGTGTTATGGCAAAAGATAGCACTGGATATCTATCAGATGTCAAGCAAGATTAAATGGGTACAGTTACCAGGCTTACCCAATAAACGTATGGGGAGACAAAGTTCAGCTCCTGTGTCCAGTTTTGGGCTCCCTACTACAGAAAGGATGTGGACAAATTAGAAAGAGTCCAGCGGAGGGCAACAAAAATGATTAGGGGGCTGGGGCACATGACTTATGAGGAGAGACTGAAGGAACTAGGCTTATTTAGTCTACAGAAGAGAAGACTGAGGGGAGATTTGATAGCAACCTTCAACTGCTTGAAGGGGTGCTCCAAAGAGGAGCGAGCTAGGCTGTTCTCAATGGTAACAGAGGACAGAACAAGAAGCAATGGTTTCAAATTACAACTGGGGAGGTCGAGGTTGGATATTAGGAAAAACTTTCTCACTAGGCGTGTGGTGAAGCATTGGAATGGGCTACCTAGGGAGGTGATAGAATCTCCATCTTTGGAGATTTTTAAGGCCCGGTTAGACAAAACCCTGGTTGGGGTGATTTACTGGGAGAGGTCCTGCTTTTTAGCAGGGGGTTGGACTCGATGACCTCATGAGATCCCTTCCATCCCTATTATTCTATGATTCCTACTTACTGAGCTACTGTTTTAACGCATGATTTATGACAAGCATTTTATTTAACACTGAAGGCTTCTCATTCCATCCTTTAAAAAATGTCTTTTCAGAGCATCTCCTATTCCTGACCACACAACACAGCAGTCACCTACCTCAGAGTCCTACCACAGAAGTTTGTCAAGCATAGATTTTAAAAAAAACCAACCCAGAATCTTGATATGCACAGTACGTATTAGTGCATTGTGAAGTGCCAGAGGTGGTGTATGAGGCAGCACCATTGAATCATAGGCTCAGTTCAGTTCTTCCAGTTTCAGTCTCAACTGAATTATTATTTATGGCAGAGGTATATATAATAGGCACTTTTAAAAATGCATATTCACCTGAGCAAAGAAAGATCAATGAGCTGGATTTCCTGAATCATGACAGATCCCAATACGTGACTTTAGGAACCAATCATACAAACAGCTCTCAATAGGGAGTTCACAGTAAAGTTTTTTTTAAAAACCGCACTAAGGCCCCCATAATTCACCTGGCCTGCGGGAGAGGATACATCACTGAGGACAACACATGAGCCCAAAGTCAAGGAGTCCCAAAGGTTATGTCAGTTACTCCACTGAGGGAAACCAGGCAAGCCTTTCCATCTTCACAGATGTCTGGTGATCCAAATGGATATTGGACATCTGTATGGAGGGACAGGCCCCCCCCAAGTTACTCTCCAGGCCTTCTTCTGGTAGCGCAGCAAACACAAGGTTATTTTGGAGTTGGATAATGCATCCCACCCAAATTCTGCAAACCCTAACCACATGTACTTTGTGAGGTGAGCTGTGTGGTGGACCCAGGGAAACAACTGCTGGATTGGGAAGAATGACTGGTGACTCCATAGTGAATCTTTTTCCTTATGTAGCCAACATCTCCTCTACCCAAAATAGCTATTGCCCTACATAAACTGCCCTACCAGGAGCATGCAGTATATTCACACGGATTTTTTTGTAGACAGATGCGTAGAATTACTATTTTTAAAGAGCCTGGATATCACGGCCAATACACATTTTAAAAGAAACCTGAAGGAGTTAAGCCATAATATTGTCTAAGATTAAGATGCATAACCCCATCAAATCTAAAGAATGGTTTTCCTGGATTATACCTCACCTGCGATTCAGAATCCTAAAACCAAATCAAAACAGTTTGAAAACCCCTCTAACAATTTTAGAAATCAGAACTAACTTTGTGTTTTCATTTTATCACGAAAATTGATTTAAGCTGAAGCTGTGTTCTGTGTGTGCGTGCACAAACATACAGAGAATAAAGATGGATATCTAAACCTTGGGGCACAAGGGGGTTAGTAGTGTAAGTTTATAGGACTTCGTAAACTCTACAGAGGTTGCTTGAAGAAGGGGTATGTGCAGGGTTCAGGAGTAATTCAGCCTTTGCAGAACCATATCAGATCACTTCAGACCCCAAAATGAGACAGAGCCACTTCCAGTATCTCTTGCTCCAAGGAGAAAGCCCAGACTCTTTTTACCCTAGATGTCTTTATGGGGCCCAGTATGCCCATTCCCTTCCCAATTAGCATAGGGCAATTGTTTATTTCTGCTCTTGTTAGCATTAAGCAAACTGTTTTACTGAATAGTTAAAATACTATATTGGAAGCTAGCACTAGATGGGATCACATTTTGTTTCTGTCAGATTATTTAGGGAAGTCAAAAACAATAAGCTGACGGAAGCCAAGTGTCCATAGCCTGGATATAAAAATCCACATCCAATGCCTAACACCAGGAAACAAAATTCTCCATCTCACTCCTCTGCACAGATGCCAGTGATGTGCATGTTAGAAGTATAGAGAGAGCGTTAACAGAACATATCTATCATGTTAGTAAGTTATCAGTAATAGGGCAGTAATATAATTACCATAATTATTGCAATGCAGAACAAATCAAGGCATGATAATGTGTTGCTAGACCATCTAATTTGCATCAGAATCATGTTGAGGTTTTTGCTTGGTGGTTTTTTTTTTAAACACATTAAGCTGTAAGGATTCAATTGGGTCCAAATGAAAGGAAGATATTAGCACAGATGTATAGCTCACTGGCTTTTTTTTAGTTCCACAGACAGCACAATCATATCAAAGTGGATAATTTGTTTTTGTTTTGACAAACTGGTATGAATAGGCTAGTTTTAAATCTACTGGAATTCAGAAGGATTCATATTAGTTTCCTTTTTATTTAGCTACTGAATAACTGATGTATTTGAAGTGTAGTTCTAACCAGGAAAAAGTAACTAAAAATGGCAATGTCGGTCCATGTTTATTGCCTCAGTAATCTCCTGATCAAGTTTGCTGTGTTTACATTAAAAAAAACCAAACATTTAACTTGCTGGGAAGATTCTCCAAATGGAACTTAAGTGGCCAATATGTTAATGAGGTGTCACCAAAAAAGAATCTGGCTCACATTCCCATAGCACTGCTGTGCCACTATAGACAACTAGAGCACAGAAGAAGAAAAATATTTTACCCCCAAAAAGTGCAGTACTCTGAATACCCAAGAAGCAGTCATATTGAATAAGGTGATGCCATTTTACATAGTTCCTCTCTGGCCATAACCAAAATTTAAATGATCAGGAAGTTAGTAGTGAAAATTGGTGGTTAAAGTCTGAGGGAAATCTCTAAACGTGGGTAAAAATTTAGGGGACAAAAATAATGCTCAGCACTCTAATTTGAAGGTTAAGGTTGTTGAACAATGTTTCTCTACATTCACTTTGAATCACCTTTGGTTGTGTGGCTCACATTGTGATTTTTCTTTAATGAAGAATGTACCACGCACAATATCCCTATGCAGACTAGGAAGTCTGCACCCTGTTACCACTAGCAAAACAAATCCCTCGGAATTCCATTACGATCATTTAAGCTACACATGCAGATTCACACTGCTGATAACTGGGTCTGTTTTGAATTACTTAGCTATTTAGCTTCTGTAGAAATCTGAAATTAAAAGAGCAGCAAATATATATAAACAGCATTTCCTTTTACAATATCTAATATCTCTGACTATATCAGCTACATGTCCCCTAGCACTTCATATAATCAATTGTATGTAAAAGGTGCCTTTTCAGTTAATAAATATTTCTATTGCCATTAGTATGTGTCTACCATTCCATATTTGTAATAACTTAATATATTGATTAATTTCATATATTTAGAAACTTGAGCAGATACATTGCCCAACTCTCACCCTAGTCAAACTCTTACTCGTTTTCTACTCCTAAAGAAGTATTTTAGGTGCATTTGTGGAGAAAGTTATCTGGAAACAATTATCAAGACTTGTATGCAGCATAAAAGAACAGTATGAATTTAAATCATCAACACCATTGTAAAAGGCATCAGTAATGAAAAGTATAAAAATGAATGTTTCTTTTTGTTACAATATATTTGACATTCCACAGGAGGGAAAGGTATGCTTTGCACTATATTTGGTTTTGTTCTTCTTGCCAGTAAAGTCAGATTGTCATTTATTCTATAACTATATTATTTATTCCAGTTTATGCAACATAACCTATATTTCCCCCACCCTTCTCCATCAGTGTTGCAATTCTGTCTTTGAATTGATATGTTCCTTACAGAGCCATTTATGTTCAGACAGGTAAAAAAAAAATGGTAAAAATGAGGAAGTCTTCAGATCCATAGTTTCATCTGACAAGAGGTAACTAATCAGCATGTTAAGACACCCAATTGATAGATTTATCTTTCCATCAAAAAGTGACTGATGTACTGTATTTGTAACAGAATGGCTCTTGTGAACCCTTACACGGAGAACTGTCTGGTTGGACAGCAGAGAGGTGCTAGAAGAGTCCATAGGTAGAGCAGGACACATCCCCAACATGACGCCATCTTAATCCAGAAGGTGGACCAGGTTCCACTGAAGAATTTTTCAATTTGAGCACTTTCATAACTGTTAAAGAGATGAAGGGAAATGGTGACCAGAAATGCAGTAAGCTGTTAAAATCTAAAATAGGAATGGGGAGTGTGTTTCCCTGGTTTGTTCCTTTCTTTCCTTTCCTTTTTTTTTTTGGGGGGGGGGGGGGGAGGGGGAAGAGGGGATGGGATGGGACGGGATGGATGAAACAGTTACTGACTCAAGCAACCTAATTCTGAACCAGGGAACAGGTGAACAGCTCTTTGTAGACTCAACCCAGGTCAGGAAATATCTAAGACAGACCTGCATATTCCCCTCTCCCTCTCATATATCTACGTCAGGCGGTTAGATGTACCTGCTCCAGTTTGGGGTACTTCAACTATACCTCTGCACTGAAAGCCATATGGCAAAACTACATGAATGTTAGATTTTTTTCCACCTTGAAGTTCACTTACTGGAACCAGTGAGTTACTGTCATCATCACATAGAGAGAAGCCAAGAAGAAAACAAAGTGGAAGAACGTATAGCTGTACACTGTGCCTTTCTTTTCATCATAAACTACAGTCTGACCTCCTCTTTCTTCATCTTTGTCTTCGGGGCCAGCTATATGAAACAGGGAACAAAAAGCTGCTTTGCACAAGAGTGGAAACACGGAGAATTCACATCCTGTAGAACTAATTAAAATAAATCTTTTAAAATCCAATTCACTTAAGTATCCTTATCTAGCACAACACTTAATCATGCCGTTGACTTCCAGCACATAATAAAGTCTCCCTGAAGTGAATGGTTTGAGCACATGTTTAAGGGCCATCATGAATTTAGGTGTTTAACCTGACCAAAGGATCCTGAGCTTCCTCACATTGTATTATTGGTCTCAGTGTCCGGCATACTCCCAGGCTGATACCACAGCAAGAGTCCCACCCCCTCTGAGCCTTCTGATACGATGCACCAATTGGTACTCCATTTGTTGTTCTTCCTGCACCAAAGCAGGAAGACAGAGGCTGAATACCAGAGCAGAGCAAAGAACACTGAGCACACAGATATGGCACCCACTTTTCCCACACACAAGTGCGTTAAGAGTAGATAGTCCCCTTTGATACCTTTTTTATTTCATATAATGCAAAAAGAGAGATTAAGCACCCACGGATGGAATGGGAAAGTATTTTTTTAAATTTTAAATGGTCAAATTGCATAGAATATAAAAATAAACATATGAAATTAAAGCATTCCAGAGGGATCATAAATTTGTCTATTCTTCTATTCATTTCATGCTACTGAAGAAGTTTCAATTTCCACAAAATTTAGGATACATACTGGACCTTGCCTTAGTTATACTCTTCTGGTTTGGTCTAAAAGGGCACAAGCAATGCTAAGTAAAGTGTATCAGGAATAGCGTAATTACCATCTCCAGCTGGAGCACAGCAAAAGCAGCAACGAGCTACCTACAAGGAAGATAAAGTAAACAATAAGGCTTCATGCAATAATGGATGCACAGAAGAGCCAAGTCTGGCTATTGTGCCTAAACTACGAATACTAATTTATAAAAATATTGCTTTGGAAATATCCAGACAACTCAGCAGAAGCCTCAGTCAGGAACAGCCATGCAATTTATGGAAGTCAGGCAGCTACTCTGCAAGCCTGGAAGTTAATTAACCATGTATGTAAAAACATACTGCACATGTCCATTTTACCATCTAAGACCAATATTCAAATTACGACGGGGTAGTATAGCTACCGTAAAATAGTGCTATAAATAGCTGTGTGCTGTCATTACTTCTTCAGATTGAAGTCACAGATTTTTTTAAAAGCATCTTCATTTCTATAAAGAAATGTTACAAGTAAGATTAGAGATTGACTACATTCAGCAGAACTGATTATACAAACGTAAGTACCCAACTCAGTTGGACAACTTGTACACGTCTGGCATTGTTGGACACCTAGTTCGGCCTGAGTTGTTGGACCGCTGTTTTAAGAACTACACTTTTGCAGCTTGACTGCTTTTTACTATTCCAGGAACTAATAAAATATGGACAACCTCATACTATTTCAGATTTTGTGCAGATTTTGTACTCTGGCCGGCTCCTGAAGAAAGCCGTTCCTGTATGCAGCCTCTGGAAGGAAACAACTCCTTGAGTTTGTGAGTATTGATAGGGTTGTCGTTAATTTTTGGCTTTGTATTGAATTCACTATATCTAAGAAGTCCTTGCACATTAAACTTTACTGATATGCAAATCGAGTGTACCATGTCTCATTGGTAACTTCACGCTGATCATAACGAACGCCCTGCAGCTGTAGTAAACTGAAAGTCATTTTTTTCATATAATTTTATCTACTTTTTTTTGTGGGCAGGTCTCGTTTCTCAGTCTGAAGAAGCTAGTTCTTTACTGCTGGCACACTGACATTTCTGAAATGTATTCGGGCACTGCCAGCATATTTGCTTATTTGCGTTGCATTCTAATACATAACATTGCACATATATTGCACGTTTTCCCTTATTTTTCTTCTTCTGCACAATTCCACAGCATACATGTTAACTCTGCATTACATCTCCAAAATCTGTTGTTCTCTGATACGATTTTGTTTCATTTGGGGTTGGGGGAACTGGGGAGTTGTTTGATTTTAGAGTCCAATAAAGCAGTGGTTTTCAAACTTTTTTCCTCAGGACCCAGTTGAAAAAAATAATTTATGCCCGCGACCCAACAATTATATTTTTCAGCAATGCATTTCAGTCTTTCAGTGGTTGCAGCAGGCAGCTCCATGACCCAGTAGCTGAGGGTCTGTGTCCCAGTACTGGGCCCTGACCCGTAGTTTGAAAACCACTGCAATGCAGTATGCATATCAAAAAATTATGTTGTACTTTAAGAGTTGCGGTTTTTATACTTGAGTTTAATAGACAAGGATCTCCCCACTGGTTTTGTACAGTTAAATTCTCTCTGTATGCAAAATATGACAAAAACCTCTAGCAAAATTCTTGCTCAAGAGATTAGCTGACTAAATGTGTCAAAAGAAGAAAATAAATGATCTTTCTATAGTTTGGTTTAACAGGTTCTTCACTGTTATAGATCTGGACAATAGCTATTGCCTTTCACTTCCATTATTATTTAGCTTCATCAAGACTTTGAAGTGAGTGCCAGGGTCCTTCAAAGAAAGTGTTTTCTCTTTAGTTGCATGTGTTAGAAACTCAGGCCTTGCACATTAAGTTATGTAATTAGTGCTGCTGGCTTGCATACAAACAGCCATTCATAGTGGTTTATTATCTCTAGTTTAGTTGCAGAAAGGTTTTCTGTATAGAGAGATGCAGCTGCAGAATTATGTTTACATTTCTTGTCAAGAGAAAAAGGCCCTTTATCACAGAGAAGACAATCAGAATGCAATTAATTGGCTGTTACCAGTCATTGCTTTATATTTACATGCAACAATCGTGTACTGCTCTTTAAAACCAAATGGTGTAGAAATAACTCTATTGTCGAGTACTCTATAGTGAAGCAGTTCAACCTTCTCAGACAAATGGACCAGGGTTACCAGGCTAAGACTGGCCGTGCCATTCCCATTCAGCAATTTGTATTCTAAGATACAGTAAAGCTTGAACTGGATAGACAAGACTGGGGTCTGAAGCACCATAAGCACTATTGTGCACAACTGATTGACAGTAGGAAAAAAATGTGCACTGGGATCCAGTACAAAGGGTCATTGTTAAAGGTTGTCTGTGCATATGTGCCTACAGTACCAGACGCACACGCTTGAAGTACAGTGATCCTGCAAAATGGAGTGCTAAAATTCAATAATATTCACTATTCAATTGTAAGCAACAATGACTATTTGTCAAAGATTTATACAAGTGCTGCCCGCATGTTGTTATACTCAAAGTTAGTTACTGTAGCACTTTAAATACTTATCTTTGCAAGCAAGAAAGACTAGAAAACACCACTTTTTAAGATAACAGTATGAAAGCTTAGATTCTGTAGAAAGCTTCATGACACAGAAAGCTTTTACCTCACATTGGATTAGACTCCAAGTTTCTGAGAACTACCAAGATGGCTGAATTTGTAGTATTTACTCTGACCTATTTAGATGGAGTGCACAAACACTGACTGAACATATTGAAAAAGCTTATTTTATTTTTGTTAATGGTCACATAGTTAAGTGGTTTGAGTTATTTTACACAAGCTTTCCATACAAATTCATCTTTGGGACTAAACATGGACCTTTCTATCTATGATGGAACTCCTAACAACTAAAACTGGGGGACTAGACTGGAAGTGGAAATTCCATTTTCTGTACTGGGAGCTAGCGACACCTGTTACAATATATGTTTTAAATGTGCTGCTAACAAACGTGCTACGTACGTAATGTAATGTCTTACTCTCACCATATATAGTATGACAACTCATTCAGTGTACCAGTACACTAGTTATCTTTTTCACTATAAAAATGCAAGGAAGGAGAACCCCGGGAGGG
This sequence comes from Pelusios castaneus, assembly GCA_007922175.1. Classification (NCBI taxonomy): domain Eukaryota; kingdom Metazoa; phylum Chordata; order Testudines; family Pelomedusidae; genus Pelusios; species Pelusios castaneus. The sequence goes on from ML685768.1 coordinate 5,692,605, forward strand.
GGGGCCTGGGGCAAGAAGAGTGGGTGGTTTCAAGTGCTAAGAGATTAAGAAAAATGTGTTAGTGTTCTACATCAGGTTGATCACGTTTTACTACCCTTGAATCTTCTCAGCCACCCAATTCCATAAGTCAATATAATGATCTTATCTTTGCCTATATTCCTAATAAATATTGACTTTGCTGCCTCTAAACGAGAGGAAGTGAGGTCCAAGAGAGCAGTTATATCCCAGTTTAGTGCAAGGTGCATCATCACAGGAAACATGCAGAATGCTAGAGGGAAATACAGCAAGAAAAACAGTGTGCTATTTATGACACATTAGGCTAGTCCTCTGATGGAGCAGCAGGAGCTGTTGAGGAGCTAGCCTATGCGGTAAGGACTCAGGAAAATTTAGATAATTCTGTCTTTCCTAACAGTAAGAACATGTGGCGTGTGATCAGGCTTTTTACTTAGCTATCTGTAACAGCGGCTTGCACCGTTAGGCCTGGAGCCAGTCAACCCTAGTTATTCCACACCTGAGCAGGGATCAGCTGATTACCCTACGAAAAGCAGCACAAAGCTGAGGGGGAGATAGTGGTGTCTTCTCCTGAGCAATGAAGCTAAAGTGAGAGATTTCTGCAGAGATCTGCCAAGGCATGGAATGGTGGCTGGGAGCAAGCAGGCTCTGGCAGACAGCCCTGAATTACACGGGGAATTGAGGAAGATTACAAAGACTGCTGGGCCTGAGTAGGCTCCAGGCACAAAAAAGCATGGAGAAGCCTTAGCAGAAAGGTTGGGAGCACAAACTTTATGGGGATTTGAGAACTATATTTGGGACATGATTGTATTACTGTAATAAATCCAGCCCGACAGAAGGGCAATGCAGAACTACAGAAAAGTTGTTTGGAGTTCTTAAGGGTCTTGAAGGGAAGCAGAGGTAGAGAGCCGCAGAGCCACTTGTGGCCATAAGGGGTTGCTAAAGAGACAGCTGACCCTTCTATACTCTTCTCAAGTTCTAGTTGCAAATTCTAAACCAATAATCTATTTAACAGGAAGCAAGCCAGCATGAAAGGCAGCACTGAGGTGTTAGGGGGGGAAGAAGCAGTCTGTCAGTACAGGGGATTAGGAACTCACTTCAGTCTCGGGTGTTGCATATATTCCTCTCAGCGCTTCAGAACTCGAACGTGTTGTTGAGGTCAAACTAGGATGAAAGAATACAGCAGCATAACATTCAGTATATGTTTCCTAGGGTGCTGAGAAATCTCTAGGGGTACAGCTACACAGATAGCCAAAGAGAGGCTCCCAGTCCGGGTAGACAGACTCATGCTAGTGAGGCTCAGGTTAGTGTGCTAGAAATAGCAGTGTGTATTCTGCGACTCAAGCTGCCTCTCCGGCTCTCAGATCTATGCTCAAGCCAGCAGGACTGAGCTTGGGTGGTTAGCTGAAATGGCCGTCAGAGCCACAACAGCCACACTGCATGGAGTGTGCTGATCCAACAAACCTAGGCCAAGTCCGTCTAACCGAGCTGGAAGCCTCTCTCCCGGCTGTAGTGTAGACATACCGTCAGGGCCCAGTCCTGTACTCAATGAAGTAAATGATAATACAGGCTGTAGGATCAAGGGATGTGGCTGTGAAAGTTTTATTCTGTGCAAGTAGAAACCTACAGGACAGAGTCACCATCTGACTCATTCTGTTATCATGAACTTAAAACAAAAACCTAACCAAAACCTAGACCACTTCTATTAACATCAATGCCGCCAAACACCACTCAATGTAACAGCTAAGTGCACTGATCTGCATGTCGGAACAGGCTCTCCCTGCTATGCATAACTGGTGGTTTGCCATTCCCGACTAGTTTTACAGCAATTACTTTGACTGATCCTATAATGAAAACCAGTCACGGCCTTGCAAATGAAACAAACTTGTAATTAGCTGAGAGAAATAATCATTATGTATAAGCTATTTCTGAGGAAGTCTATTTATATCCTCCCCATTCCAGTTCCTGTAAAGTTCATCTGTTGGGGGAATTCTTACCAGCTTCCTCCCGTCTTTTCTTTGAAAGCAGCTCTTAGCCATCCTTCCGCTTTTTCAAGCTATACTATGCAAACTCTCCACTGCCCACACTGAAATGTTAACACTGATCCCTATGTATTTATATGGGCACCAGCACTGCAGCAAATGAGCCTTTCTGAAACACTGAGCAACAGAACATCATTTACAGAGTGCCAGTGTCACCCAGAGGAGGGCAAATCAAAGAAATGAATGTCTCATTTACTTCTGAACATGGTGGTATATGTGGCCCTGCTCTTCCCAAGAGAATGCTTCATAGCCTAGTTTCAACTCCTCTAAAAACACTGTCTTCCACACCCTCAAATCTTTCCCTATTGATTGAAAAAGTCGTCATTCCTGTGGGAAGCAGATGTAATAAGAGGTCACAGCAATAACCAAGCTTGGATATCATGAATATATGTATTCGTGGCAGGATAGCAGTTACCCAGATAGTGTGGTTTCTCTAGATGGGAGGAGCGGTGGTTGTACCACCTCTTCTAAGACAGCTACTTTGGGGTGGCAGTGGTAGCTAAGGACAAATTCTTAGAGGATGGAGACTTTGACCTAGACTCTTAGTGGGGAGGCAGCACAAAGATCAGAGCCTTGGGGTTACAGCTGCATGGCATCTTGTGCATTGCTAAGCACTCAGCAGCTTTGTCCTGGTTCATTCCTAGGTAAGTGTTCCACACGTGCAGACTGATGTGACCAGGCCCAGATCTGATAGGAAATACCAAGGTAGCCTGATTTCCCCAGAGATTAGGATGGGATGAACCCCTTCATTCAGAGGCAGCCAGTGCCGCCCTGAAGAGCCTGTTTTAGAGCATAATAAAACAGTCTGTTACGCCTCCCTCTATCCACATACAAAGAGGTTTTGAAAAGGGATTTCTGCTTTGTAAAACTGTATGTTTCAAATCATTGTTAAAAACAGGCATGTTATTGCTGGTCCAGAGCAGTTGTCTATTTCATATTTACTCTTTCTGCAGCAATGTGTTTATTCTTCAGCTGAACTAAATATTAAAAATAAATCAACATCTTTAAAGAGACTTCCTGGTAAAAGCCTTTCTAAACACAAAGTGTCCTTCACTGGATTACAGACACGCTACCTTTTATGTTACTGACCAGCAATAATAAAACATTCAGATAAAATAAAAAATCTTAAATTACTTTTCTCTATGCGCTTCCTCCTCCCCACCCCATTTCTCTCATGGCACCTAAATTATCTAATCCATTTCATGAGGGCTTCTAGCCAATTTCTCATTCAGATTCTCAGACACCAGGAGGGCTTGAGAGTGCACACATGTGAAGGATGCATCTCAATTCATTATGCACGTAACATTTACGAAGTTTATTAAACTGAAGCTTTATCTTGGGGGCTACAGATGCAAAGCCACACCATATTATCCCTGCAGTTAGCCACACCACTGAAAACAAGCTAAAAAACCACAAGCCAATGTTCAATCCAAGTAATTGTTAGAGATGCTACTATTTGGCAATACTTTTGGCAGATTGTAAGACTTAGTTGAAAAAATGATGTTTCTGGTCTTGATTAAGAAAAATTTCAAATGTGAACAAAGGCAGCATTAACTTCCCAAATCTGCAGTCGGACACATTAAACCAGCTCTGCCTGCAGACTCAGGAAGCCAGTACTGCATTAGCTCATGTTTGGATGTTTTCCTTCCACCAATAGATTTGGTACCTTTTAATAAAATGCTACGTCACCGTTCAGCTTCAGAGTTAACACTAATTGTTCTAGAAGAAACATCCAGCTACTCTGCAATTGTGGGGAAATAATCGGATTAACTGCCTTCCTTTAATCTAACTCTATTTCTAGCGATTACTTTGCATTTGTATTACCATACAAAAGCTTTATCTGTTTGATCACAACATTTCATATCTAGCTGGGTAACTTTAAGAAAACAAAACCAGACTTACCAAGAATATAAAATGCAACAAAACAGAAGGGTAGTGCCTAATCCAGTAACCAGGTTTTCATCTCTGTGCAAGCCCTGGCTAAAGTCAGGTACACAGATTGTGACGTTCTTAAGTTTCTCATCCAGGACTTCAAAAAACAAAGTAAACATAATTAATGAGGCACATTTGACTTCAGATTAAAGAACATCCATAGACTAATTTGTTGAAACATTAAGAATATTTCAGGGTTTGTTTTTTTTAAAGAAAGATTATCTTTGCTGGGAGATCAAAGTTAGACTTGCCAGATGTGCTGTTTATTAAACGACAGAATTAAAAGCAACTTCAGCCCCTTGCTCACTCACAAGGAGACAATGGAGAAATGTCAGGCCTTGGGAAAATAGCTAAAATCACCATCTTCTCCTGCCTTTCCACCTCCCCATTTTGGAGGGTCAAGTGACACTTGAAGAAATTTTAATTATTCATACATTATAAATAGGTTACTGTTTGTAAACCTAGAGTCACATTATCCTTTAACAAGTCTGTTAAAGAAAAGGGTGTTTTAAAGGAAGCCCAAGGGCCAAATATAGGCTCAATGAGGTTTAAAATATGGCTTAGGGAAACTCTACTCTTGACATGGTGCACGGAGGACAAAGATCTACATTGGTTATGGACATGTTTTATTTTAAAATTCATGCAACAGAGATATCACCCCCAGGCTCCCGGCAGATTGCCAGCATCGCCTGAAGTGTCCCGGAGTACAGGTGCTCCTGTTTTACACATCCATGGACTCTGAGCCAAGGGCTGGCATATTCCTAATACTTGCCTATGCAATACATGCTCTTGCAAATACAATAACCACACCCGCGCTCATCCTCCATTAGTACAGATGTTGCCTGTTTTAGTCATTAGCAAAACTACTTACACAAGGGATTTAATTACTATTATGACTCCCCGCTATTTTAATACACATCCAAATCCAAAACCAAGCTTAAAGCCACCTGACTGAAATGCTGCTTTCACCAAATCAAGACACTTTGGCTGCATATATTGTTAATGGAAAAGTTTTCTTGCCTGTAAAACAAGGTGTCTGTCATTTAGATTTGGAGATTCATTCTCCAGCTCGCCTTCTGACAGGTGGACGATCCAGACAAATGCGAGTCTGCACATTGCTAAGGATTTCCTTAAAGTTCTTTTTCTAGTTACTGTTGTTCTAATAAAAAGTAGGCAATCCTTACCAAGACTAGCCTAAATTGCAGAGGTTAAGGAAAGGCTATAGTGCAATATCTGAATCACAAAAATCTATTTTAGAACTTGGAAAATGGCTCTCTGCTCACTAGATTCACCAGTTGGAGAGATTCCAAAAATGAATCTCTTGCGAGAAAAAAATGGACAGATTAAACCAAATTTAAGAGCCTAATATTAGAAAAACTGTAGTGAGGTAGGTTTTTTGGGCATCTAAAGATGCTCTGTAAATATGAGGCACAATGCATTCAAGTTTAGTATGCACGTGAAGTAGTACAAGCCTTCCCAACATATCTGGTTAGAATTAATCTTTTTTTTTTTTTTTAAATTTTCTGTGAACTGCAATTGTAGTACTACTAAATGTTCTTGAAACAAAAGATTTCAGAGTAATTTTTCTCATGAAAGAAAAAATGGGAGGAAAAAACTAGGAAGTCTGCTTGGTTAATTGGGAACATGGAACCAGTCCAGCACATAAATTATAGGAGGAAAGCAAGAGATCTTATTGTAATGGCAGCTAAAGCAGCAAAAGGAGAGGAAAAAAAAATCTACTGGCTAGAAGTGAAAAGGGGGCAGACAAAAGTGTCCAACCTGTAACTAAAGAAGGATATATATCTTCCTGCTCGGTATTGCATGCATTGGCCTGCATACTCCTCCAGTCTCTTCTGCCCAAACCAGCATCTTGCATTAGACTCATGACCATGATGGATTTGTTTGGCATGATAATCTAAAGGCCTGAACACATTCGCTTTTGATGAAGCATGTCTCAAAGGAGTTCAATAAAGCTTAAGATAACTTACTAGTTTCTGGTGGTTTGCTTGACAGAGCTGAGAAGGTGAGATACATGACATAGCAGCTGATAACTCCTGACTGCAACAAACCAGAGTGTGGCTGGCCTTTACAGAAAAAAAGGTAAGATACTGAAGCATTTTTATGAGCTTTAAGAAACTGCAAAGCAATAACCAAATTCAAATAATCAAAGTACCTTTCACATGGAAAATATTTAATCCTTTGCCTATGCACGTTAGAAAGTTTCCAGATAGAATAGATGCATTTCCTCTGAAGGATAGAAAGAAACATCCCATACATCTTTCAATACCGGCTGCTTAGGGACGTTAAGGTCCCCAAATCAGTAAGAAATAAACACTATGTTTTGGTTAACCTCGCTATGCTCAAAAACAGTATCCACACCTGGATAGATTTAACAATAGCTATAATTGCCTGGCAGACTTCACAATAGCCGTAATTACCTGTCATTTAACTTTGAAACTATTCGAAGCACTGGCATATTTCAAGTTCCAGTCCTACTAATTCTGAGTTTGCTACACTTTGCCTTCTTGAAATTCATTGCCTTCATTCTGCTGTTTTCCCGCCTACCATTCCTTGGAATCAGGAACTCTTATTTCATGATTGCTTCCACCCAAGTTTCCTCTTCCAAATTTTAAACCAACACCTCCCTATTCATCAGACTCAAACCTAGAAGAGCCCTCTTCCCTAGTCACTTTATCCACATTCTCTAATAAAAGTTGTCTCCAAAGTATTCCAGAAGCTTGCTAGATAATCTGTGCCCTGTGGTATATTATCTTCCCAATTAATGGATGGGTATTTGAAGTCTCCCATCACCTAGTCCTGTGACTTGAAGGTGTTGTTTTATTAATTATAAATAAATAGACTAATCCACACCTCCACCCCTTCTTCCTGATTAAGCGGTGAGTAGACACCTCCCATGCCAGCATCCTTTTTTACCCTTTCATCCTTACTCTTATGCTGTCTGTATGTGATGTTATGCTTAGTGAGGGGGATTTTATGGAGACAGACTGACATGAAATCTAAATCAAAACAGAGTGAGCTGTGTACACTTAGTGTCAGTACTCCTGTTGACATCAGCCTTGCTAAGTCTCTATGCAGAATCACCAGAGAACTCACAGGATCTCCCATCTCAAACAAAAACCAAAGATTTAATAAGCATACTTACGGTTTTGGACACAGGGTGAGATGGCTACCAATGAAATAAGGAGGCACAGGCCACCATTTACCCCCAGCAGGATCTTGTTGTACATGCAGCCCTCAGATCGTGTGTAAAAGACCGCCATCAAAATCAGGGCTCCCACAGCAACCGAGTACAAGACAAGAGTGCCCAGAGCTAGTAAGCCATACCACAGTTTATTATGTGTTGCCCCTGCAGTCCTGTTTGAAAGAAAGAAAGAAAATATATTTGGCTATAGAAAAAATATTAGACACTAGTCTTTTAACAAACACTTCTTATTAAGGTAGCTTATCTGACCACTAGAACTGCAAAAAAGTCAGCCTTTTGCTTACTGTCGCACATACATTATTTCAGCAGCTGTGGTCTCTGGACATTTTAAAAATATAGTAGTTGCCTGGCTAGATTCATACACTAACACCAGGATCTATAAAACATTCTATAACGTTAGTGTTGATCATGTATCAAGACTTTCCAGGGGTGTTTTAATGACATGCTATGTCCACAAATATAGCCTACAAGATTCTGAAATCTTGGAACAGTTTAGACTGAGCCATCCGTAAATCTTTGACAGACATCATAATCCTGGCTCCTAGCGACTATAGGAAACCCCTGGCTGAAATCAAGGATGATTCTTCAGGGTCCCAGCTCATTAGTGAAGTTCTATTACATAAGTGCTAGAAACCACTGTTAAATACACCACAGCTATTCTTACTCTTCTACTACTACAACAGCTTTGCCCATTCAACCATTCTCCTCTCTTTTGGCTCTATATATCCTGCGAGTTTTATAGAGTCCTGAATTCTCTTCCCCCTCCTTCCCTTCCCCCCCCCAAAAAAACAAATAAAAACTGATCTTGGGAAACAAAGTATCAGTCAGGTAGCCTGATAGTACTGGGTGATGCGATCTGTGCTGACAGGGCAGAAGTGATATGCAAAATGGTTTACAAGACAATCTGTAATGCCTTTGAGTTAAATGATACTGCTGGAAGTCTCCTCTCAGGGCCTGTCTATACTGGAGGAGGGGTTGTAATTCAATCTTAGGCTATTGAATTACAGAAGGCGAAGGGGAGTGATCATACCAAATTGCTTGCTGCTTGGGGTCTCACGTCCCCACCGTTCACATTACTTCCTGAAATGCATTGCACTTTGGGTAGTAGGCACAGGGGCCTGTGGGGAGGCAGTTCTCCACTCACTTCCCCTCCCTACTTCTCTAAAGAAAAAAAAGGCAGAAAAAGCTTTCCTTGCTGTTTCTCTGCTGCAGACACAACAGAGAGGCACAGTGCTTCATGCAGAGAGACGAATTAAATGAAACTTCCCAGGGCTGCAGGCAGGGGAGGAGCTATGTTGCTATGGTAAAAAGACAGGAAAAAACAGAAAAGCTGCTCTCTGGCTACATGGACCTAAATTGGAACTGTAGATTTCGACCTCAGTGCTATGCCACTTTCAGGGGTGGTGTTAGCCGATCAAATTACAGCTCCATTCCCCCTCTCTCCCGCCCCCCAGTTTCACTGCTCTGACAATGGAAACACAGGCTGCAGAAGGTCAAGGAAAATAGCATTATGTCAAACTTCAGTCAGTGTAGACCTGTATTCAGTCAGAAAAACAGCATGCAGGGTTTGCTACAATTAATTCAGCAGTTGTGCTGTTACAAGAGGACATATTTCACCATACCATCATGAAAGTGGTCATTAGAAAAGGGAAAGAGCAGAGGGTTTAAAATCTTCCCTAGACGCTAATGTGACAATTTGTGACAAGAAAAGAACAGAGGAAGACAGAGGAATGGATGGGCAAAGGGGGGGCTAAAGGGAGGGGATTTTGTGTTTGTGAATGACTTAAGAGCTCTAAAATATTAATGGAGCAGGAAAGGAAAGTGCCAAAGCTACACAAACCAGAAATCAATCCTATGTAAAGAGGCTGGGCAAGGGGATTGATTAAGGAAAGCTGCAGAGTTTGGTGGAAAAAAGCAACACAGCTCTTATTTAAAAAGTGGCCTGAGGCGTTATCAATAAGCTTGCATGAAAACAAACAGGATCCACCAATTTCCATCACTGCTCGAGTCTTGTGGCTATACTGTATGGATCCAGTCAGTTTTATCCTCTTGCACCATTCTCCTCCCAATCAAAAATGCTTATGTCAATACAAAAGGGAAGAGGCTTTAATGAGGGGACTGCAGGAATATTACTATTTACTAGCAATAGAACTATTTTAATCCACTACAAAGCAATAAGGGGGAGAGAAATGGCATCTAAGACGGGGAATGGGTAAAGAGCAGGAAAAGGATTCAGAAGGCTGGGGAATACTGTACCTTCCTTAAATATAGTTGCCTGCCATCCTAAAATAGTGTCCTGGGTATTTTTAAATATTGTGGCTAATTTGCTGTTAATAAACACATGCATTTAAAGAAGGACTGCACTACAATACATCATACAAATGATTGCTTGCAAGACACATACCAATTTTTATTCCATTTGTGTGCAAACTCCACAAGCAGGATAAGCTGAATGCATATAAAAAGGAATCCTCCTGCTGCACCTACATAGCGCCATGCTGCAAAGGAAAAACATATCCATTTCCAATGATGTTGCACTGGAGAGCCTAGCTAAAACTGAACTTTATGATATCAGGGTAAAAGTCTATGCAATTAAACCATTATACAGTTTATAACATTTCCATTAACCTGACTAACATCCTTCCTGAAGACAGCAGCGGTCATTTTCAAAGCGTCTGACAAAGTGGCATTTTCTCCCACGAAAGCTCATGCGATAAATAAATTTGTTAGGCTTTAAAAGTGCCACAGGACTCCTTGTTTGTTTGGAAGACCAGTGTAACTTTACAATCAGCTCAGTTAATTGATGGGTGGGATTCAGTTTATGGCACTCCATACCGTCAGTCTAGAACAGGGGTTTTCAAACTATGGGTTGGGACCTAGTACTGGCTCACAGACCTTCAGGCACTCGCTTGCGGCTCCACCTGCTGCCGCCACCAGAAGACTGGAATGTATTGCTCAAAGATGTAATTGTTGGGTCGTGGGCATAAATGATTTTTTTTAATTGGGTCTCGAGGAAAAAAAAATTGAAAACCACTGATCTAGACTATCCACTACAAGTTCATTGACCTGATTAATTTTTGTGGAGAATATTTACTATATATGAAGAGAAACTACTGAAATCTGGGTATATAGTGCAAAAAAGCCACAAAATCAGTTTACAGAAGTCGTAAAAACCTAAAATTGTTGAATATGGGGAACTTGAGGCTGAAAATGACTATCACTGTAAATTCAGATTTGTCATGTAAAAATAAAAGGGAACTTATTTCTACATACTTCTAGGAAGCAACAGAGGCCTGTGGCACTTTTAAAGACTAACTGAAGCGTCAAAGCGTCTGACGAAGTGGGATTTTCTCCCATGAAAGCTCATGTGATAAATAAATCTGTTAGTCTTTAAAAATGCCACAGGCCTCTGTTGTTTCTCTACAATAGACTAACACGGCTACCCCTTTGGAATTTGACTTCTAGGAAACAGAAGTTTCTGTTCTGAGACATTCCCATAGCTAACACAACTGTCTTTATTCACCTAAGAATGGTTTAAATAAAAAGATTTAAATCAAGACTGAAAGTGAAGACATACAAAACAAAAATAGCCTATGGGTCACCACAAGAGCCACATTTGGATAATTCTTTAGACCACTCAAACAGCAGTGACAATCCGCATCCTGACCACATACCTGATTTTCATGTAAAACTAAGGGCAGTAAAGGAAGCTTGTGCAGCTAAAGGCTCATTTGTAGTCACTGCATATTCTATGGCTTGTAAATGCATACAACAATACAGGAGTGTGAAGGGGCCTTTTCTCACTTAATTTTTTATCTTTTGTCTATAACTATAGACAGTCAGCCATTCTCCCTAATAATTTATAGCCGGGAAATGTGGTAGTAAACTTTAAATGTGATTTAATGTAGTATTTTGTGAGGAGAACTTATCTTTGCTTATAAGAGTTGAGAAATATTGGTGTTAGTTTATATTACTCATGGCTGAGTAAAAAACAACGAAAGTCCTGTGGCACCTTATAGACTAACAGATATTCTTCGGCATAAGCTTTCGTGGACGATAACCCACTTCGTCAGATGCATCTGACGAAGTGGGTTACAGTCCACGAAAGCTTATGCCAAAGAATATCTGTTAGTCTATAAGGTGCCACAGGACTCTTGTTTTTTGCTGTACAACAGACTAACATGGCTGGAAATGGCTGAGTAAGTTACATACATTTCTTGTACTATCGCATTATGGTTTGTTAGACTGAAAGTACACAAGTATATCATCTTTTTGTCAGTTTTCATGAGCTATTGTAGAAATTTAATGAGTGTGTAGGTTGTTTGTTTTGGTTTTTTTAAGAACCCCCAAAACTGAAGGGTGTGGAATAGGCTGTGTGGAGGAGAGGGGAGAAAATGGGTAGGTTTCTCACGCTAACTTAGTCTCTAGAAACCTAGATATCCAAGCTTCAAGTAAGAACCATATACACCAGAGAAGGCTAAAGGGCAACTAATATGCTTGCAAACACAGAGCTAGTATTAGGCCATACAAACCATCCAGTTGCACATGCTGCCTCCCCAACCAAACTGATGGGACAGGGAGCAGTTGTAATACATATATACTTTTATTTAAAGAGGAAAACAGAGGGGAAGAGATATAGAAACCCCCTGAGGAAGTGGAGCTCCTGTAGCAGAAGGCTCCTGTTCAGAGAGGGGGTTGAAGGAACTGCCAAACGTCCTCCACAAAGACAGTCTGGCACTTTAAAAAAAAAGACTAGCACACTGTTCCACGAGCAAACACTGTTTTTTATAGAAATCAAGAACTGGAGGGGAGGGGGAGGAGAGAAGATTTTGTGCTGACTCGAGAGCTACTTTTTCTTCACTTATGCAAGTTCAAATCAACGGTCCTTGAGTTACGTTACTGGAGAGAATCAGTACAGTGAAAAGGGCTCATTGATGAGGATCTGGAGTTACTCATGCATCCAAATACTACAAAACATTCCAGAATTCCATCTCTTTTAAGTACAGTCCATGTTGAAAGTTTAAGGAACAAGGAACATGCAACTAACTTCAGCCTTATGAAACTGGATGATCCAGTGGACAAGGAACCCTTCCAGACCATCAAACCAAATCTGGCCCAAGCTAGTAGCCAATTAAAGCAAAAAACTAAAATAAACTGTTTGGTGGCCTATATAAAATATGTTTTTTGTAGGTGTAGGAAGGTCCTAAGAGGAGAGTTGCTAACACAAAAATTTAACAAGCCTGCCACTGCTCCCTGCCCCACTGCAATTCAGTTTCTTTTTTAAATAAAATACAAGAGGAGGGACAGTGTCTTAGAAGTCCCCTCAGGAATGGGGGCTGAGTAGCAGGAGAGGCGATTAAGGGAATTGGCACCATGGGCCAATTCTGATACTTCCTATAAAAATAATAATCAGCAGCACAGGAGATACCATTACAGCTTAGGTCTTGTTTGTGCTTTTAGTGAACCCCAACAAGTGTTAAGTGCTGAACTATGCTTCCATTCCCGCAGTCAGGGAGGTGGAACAGCTTGTATGGGCCTTGCTGCATCTTTCCCATGGAGAGGACTTCTATCCTCAGGGCTATCAATCCAATCTCTTTCACCTTCCCTAAAGGAAATCTAAATGGCTGATGGTGGAGATTTTTCACAATTGTTCAAAGGATTTAGGAGTAGAAATCCCACTCACTTTCAGTGGAACTTTTGCTCCTCACTCCCTGAAGTGTTTTTAAAATCTCACCCAAAGCTGATGTTTACACATGGTTGAGAAAACATTCCCAAGCCACTCGACCAGACTTAGCGACTGGGATTGCTGGCAAGGTGCATTTCCAGTTAACAAAAATGGCTTCAGACAGTACCCAAATATAGGAGCCACAATAAATAATTGGCAATACAGCAAGAAACCTAATTTTATACTACTAGAGGTAAGCAGTGTGTGAACTAAGCAAATTATGAGATCCTTTATCTCATTCATCAGTCAGTCACTGCAAGTTTCAAGAGAGAATTCCAGTCAGCTTTATTGTTTTGAGTTATTTGACTTACTGCACCATCCTAGGAGCAGAACAAGCTCTGTCTGTTGCAAATAATGGTACCCAGCTGACCATGACAGAACTAGTTATACAGACAAGGTGGCTGAGGTAGTATTTTCTATTGAACCAACTTCTGTTAATAGCATTCATCTGTTAGCGCACATTGGTCCAGCAGACGATACTACCTCACCAACCTTGTCTCTCTAATATCCTGGCACCAGCACAGATAACATTGAATAACGCTAATTATGTCAGTCAGGCAAACCAACGTATTTTTATATATTTCTACTGTACTTGTTATGGCTTTGTCTGGTAAATCCAAATGCTTGCAAGGCAGCACAACCATCGCAAGTCTGCTTTTTTGTTCACATTCTTGCCCTTTGCATGTGTACCTAACACGCTAAAATATTCTTAACTATACACACAAAACTAAGGAAGAAGTGAAAGTGGCTTTACCCAACTAAGCCAAACCTCATCCATTCACTCAGTTACTAATACTTTCATTGCTTTACCATAATAAGGAATATTGATATAATTATCTTGGTTCCACTGTGAAGATTATAGGCACTCAAAGTGGAATGGAAAGGGTATATGCAAAAAGAAAGAAAATTATACCATTAAGGAAGGTGTCTTGATCTGGAATGAAGAAAGCTCCTGAGCACATTGCTGCCAAAACTATAAACTTAAAGAACCAGAACCTGGAAGACAAAACCGAAGTGGAAACATCTATTAAAAAAGAAATTAAAGGTCTTCAACCTGAATTCCATTTGTTCCCTAGGACAGTTGTGCGTGCCTTAAATAATGGTTTCTTCTTTCTGGTACAAAGGAATCCCTACCAGGCTGAATGTAACTTAGAATTCATCTACACACTTGTGTACATGTGTCAAACAATCTATCAAAATAAACTCAACACTTTTGATAATGCTATATATAATCCAAAAGAAATGCAGTAAGGAAATCTAGCACTACCCAGGAAACATGATTTATTGCTTGATTTTAGAAGAGGAGAAATAGGCAAATAAACTAAACTTACCCATTGTGAATGTATGCTCGGCAGCTTTTGCTATTATTAATTTTAATGGTAAATAAGAAGAAGATAAAGAAGAAAGATGCCATTCCAAAACAGACTTTGTAAACTGCAGAGTATCCCACTAGCTTCTCACACATTTCACCTGCCTGGATACGTGCGCAGATGTGTTCATAAAAAGGAACCTGAAAAACACACACAATTAGAAACAATTAAAACATTTCACCAGACTCCTCATAATTAAGCAAACTGCATGCAAATAGTATACATGCATATAGCTGACTGGATGCATTTCACACTTACAAGTTTGGTTCACAGCAGGGTTAATTTAAATCACTAGTCAGGAAGATGACTTAATCATGGTTTTCAACATAAAAGTGCATTCTTGTTGGTTGTTATCTTAATACATACTCTTCACAACTCAGAGATAAATGTAGGTTTCATTTTTAGAAAGTACACACCCATACATTTTTAAACAGTGATTTAATTTGAAAACTTTTCTGATTGGTTTTACAGCTGTATAAGAAAATGAATGATTGTTTGGTTATTTCATTTACCGAAGGTAACAGAAGCAGATATTTATGAAGTCATTGGGAGGTGAACTACCTCCCATTCAACAGGTTAATCATTAAAATTTGGAGGATTTTCTTGACATGCTGTATTAGGAGAAGAACATCACCAGACAAACATTTAAATTGTATTCTGGATTTTTTTCCTCAACAGTGAACATATAATATTTAGCCAAATTGACCAGATCCATTCCATCCCCAATGATCTTCTATTCATTGAACTTTTTGAAACTTTGCACTTTTAGAGAGAGGTAAAGGATTGACTTTGTGTACACAAGTTTCTCACCTCTTTACGTTATGTATTTATTTAAAAACATTTTTGCTGTTAATAAGCATGTTACCTCTGGAGAGACAAATCCACAGTTTGAGAACTACAAAACTAAGCATCTCTGATGGCATCTTCTAGACTGAGCACTGAGTATCCCACTGGGTAGATAAAAAGATTAACCTGAGTAATCGATACAGAAGCCTCTGGATCCCCATAAGATTGGGTCCTAATCCATGAACTATTGGAACACATTTATAAAATGTATCTTAAATACTACATGAATATATTATCTCATACTATAGAATTAGAATTTATAATCCCTATTCCATAATGAGATATCTTTAAACTACAATTATCTTAATTAAAACTAACTTTAGATAGGTTTTTTTCCCCCTCAAAAACCATTTAACCAAAAAAAAAATCCGATTTTTTTTTTTCATAATTGATTTTTATCTACCCTGGTCCAGAGTCATTGAAACATCAGACTGGACTGAGGGGGTCAAAGACATACAGTGAGTGAGGTGGTACATAGATTATAAAGGATTGGAAGTCGGGAGTCAACAGAACAACCACTAAATTCTTTTCAAATGCCTCACAGTAGGGGTGAAGGAAGGGAAACGATTCCCTTCTCCCCGTCACTTTAAGGGAGACTGGCACATAATTCATTTTAAAAAATAAGTTACCAACAATTAGGAAAATTCCATCCCTTCACCCACTTGTTAAATATTTGCCTTTGAGGCTTTGCCCTAAAGCTGAGAAGAAAAAGAGAAAACAAACAGCCACACTTCTGACCTCAGAGGCTCACCACACTAACATGGAACTGAATACTCAGGAAATGTCTCCTGAAAAGCAGATTTCTGTGACTTTTATCCATTTGTGCAGTGTTTGTGTATGCAGACTGGACCTCACCCAACACCCCACAGCTTGAGCAAACTGCAAATAAAAGGGCTTAATGGCTGAAACACTCCTAGTTTCCAGGAAGCTAAAGCAGGGGATGGCAACCCTCGGCATGCGTGCCAAATGTGGCGCGTGGGCCGAGCCTGAGCAGCATGCGGTGCTGCTCAGGCTCCCCCGCTGGCCCCACCCCCCACCGCGGTCTGGGGTCACAAGAGCCGTGTGTCGCAGCTCGCTCCAGCTCGCTGTGCTTCCCCGCTGGGGAGTGTGGCCAGCAAGGAAAAAGCAGCTGCAGCGTGGGGCTCCTGGCCCCGCCCCCTGGTGGGCAGGGCTGCTGGAAGGGAGTGGGGCAGGTTGGCCCCGCTCAGAGCCGTTGCAGCCTGGAGGAGCTGGCCCCGGCCCCGGGGCTGGGAACCGGAGGCTGCCCACCGGCAGGAGCTGGCCCCGGCTGGGAACCGGAGGCCTGGCCCCGGCCCCTTTTGGCCCCACCCCTGGCACCTGCTGAGGATGCGATGGGCAGGCCTAGCATGGGGGCCAGCAAAGGTTGCCAACCCCTGTATTAGAATAACAAACTTATTACAGTATAACATGCAATTTTGTTCTACGTACTATACAGTGACAGTCCAGTTAACACACTTGATATTGCAGCAAACCAACAGTCTAAAAATGTTGATCAGGCCATCATGGAATGAGTACAGTGGTTCTCAACCTTTTTTCCATCATGACACACCTGACAGATGTTCCCTTGCCTGACACACTACGATCTGCTGGTGGTGGAGGTGGCGCTTGGGCTGGGAGCTCATGGAAGGTTGTAGCACTCTGGAGGATGCAGCATTCTGGGACGTGGTTGGGTGTAGAATCAAGCCAGTGCAGGCTGGTGCCCTGATGGTCTGGCTTGATGGGGCTGGGTTAATTTTTGTGGGACAGATGGTGCCCTCCCAACCAAGGATCTCTGGGATGCAGCCCCTAAGTCCCTTTACTCATCTAGCCCTGGCTGCTGCCTGTGTTGTGCAGCAGGAGTGGGCTGTTGAATGCAGCAGAGAGCAACGGGTGGCAGGAGTCCCAAACTGAGCTGCCAATTTTCCGTGACACACCTCCTGGCTCTTCACGACACCCCTTTGTGTCCCGACACAGTGGTTGAGAACTGCTGACGTAGGAGGTCCTTAAAACGTGAGCATCCACTTTTATTTACAATACCCATACAGTCCTTATTTTTTGAAGAGTCATACTTCTTCTTCTTGGTCAAATCACTGTCTTGTCTTGGATCCTTCTGTGCTGCTGCTTTCTTCTGCTCTACTCCTCCAATCACCTAGTTGCCTACACCCAAGGTTGTCAGTTCTCTGTCTTTTATATATGATTTCTTTCCTTTCCTCGTTGATTGCTTTCTTAATGTCAGTCAACAGTATCTTCTTCCACCAGGGGTGACATTTTCAACCGAGCAGTTGTCTGCTATGCTAATTGGCTTATCTTGTTTACTCAAACTTGAGCCTAGTTGTGAACGTCTTTCCTAACTAACTGATCCCTCGCTGCAGGTATGAAATAAAGATCACACTTAATTCTAGTCTATCTTTCTGCTATTGGTCCATTTCTCAACACCTCCCTTTTGTTTCTCTCCTCTCTTGGCTTGATATCACGGCCGCCATTTTAGATTTCTAACTAAACTTGCTCTAAACTATCTGGTTACGAAAAGTCTTAAGCTTAAAACTAAATATATTTATAATCACGCCTAACCACTATCATACTGTCATCATTTTTGTTGTTTAAACTAGAGCAGATAAAATCCATGATGTTTTCTCTCCCTCTGCTTGCTTTTCTGCGGTGTGGCTAAATGCTGTCTTTGGTGCTGATCTTCTTACTAAAGCAGTTTAGAGTGTGACTACTTTCCCCTGCTGGCTCTGATCGAGCTAGTGTGCTAAAAATAAAGGTGCAAATGCAGTACAAGCTGCATAAGAGCTTAGGTGCCAAGTACACCTATGTGCCTTGGAGAGGATCATACTCCAGACAGCTAGCTTGGCTCACTACTCATGCCGCCATGGCTACACTTCTATTTTTATACTTTTGACTCAGTCCTAGGTAGCATGAATATGTCATCTCAAGCAGAAAATTACACCTTCCAGCTCTATGGTACGCATACCCATAAAGGACAGCCTTAGACAAGAAGTTTGCTTTTGATCTGGTGGAGAAGGAAGAGGCAGAATGGGTTGAGAGGTCAGTGCTCAGCTAGGAAAAATGATCTTATGCCATGTCTACACTACAAAATTAAGTCCACCTCCACCTAACTTGTCAGCATATAGCCACTGCAGTAATTACATCACTTGTTCAAGTCTATACTTGGTTCCTTGTGTTGGTGGTGTGTCATAACCAGAAGCACGTGTATTGATTTTTTTCCCTATCAGTGTGAGGCATTGTGGGATGACTCCTGAACACCAGTAAAACTAAACACAACAAGCAACACAGTGTCCACACTCTACAATATCTATATTGACCCTGACTCAACTCCGTCTGTGTGTGGTATAAAATCAGCATGTAGGACAGTTATCAGTGGGAGTGAAGTTTGTGTAGACACATTCATAGGTAGGTCTATGTAAACTGCTTTATTCTGTAGTGAAGGCCAGGCCTCAGTAGAAGCATTTTGAGTGGACTTCAGGGAAGCAAGGTGCAGACTCCAAGGTTAGAGAGGAGGAGGCAGCAGTAAGACATCAGATCACGGCTGGATCAATGCAGGAGCTATGGGGGCTGAAGCTACAGGCCCCTGCTTGATCCATTGCCCTCCCTGGCTGTCCCGCTCAGCGCCAGCAGGGCTTGGGAGGGTGCTGAGAGGGCCGGGGCCCGAGGGCCCTTAATCTGGCCCTGTGTCAGATAAGTGCTCCAGTGAGACTTAAAGTGATGATGGGCCTTAAAGTGATGATGGATCTTAAAAAGATGCACAGATTGAAGTTCCATTTCAGGAAGGATTTAGAGATTTCAAAATTTGGCTTCATTCCAGATGGGTTGAATACCTGATATTTCAAAATTCTTGGGAGAAAAATTCCCTCAAATGTTTTGTTTTAGGTCAACTGAAATTTTTTGGCTTTTAAATATAAAATAAAAGCTCAAAAAGAAAACCAGTTTTAAAAGAAATGTTGAAATGAGACTTTTGACATGGGAATGTTTTTTCTCTTTTTGTGATTAATTTGATTTTTCATGAAGAAACAAACAATAAAAAGATACAAGTGGTTTGTGTATTTCATAATGTTTCCTAATACTTCATGCTTCACAGGATCTCCAATAGAATAATTACAAAGTTTTACAAACGCTTGTTTGATCTTGAAACTTTGATGATACTACACACACACATATAGCATGTGTGTGTGTCTGGGGGTTAGGGGAACAAAATAAGAAGATAGGGGAAGGGATTGGAGGGTGGGGAAGTTAAGGAAGTACAGTCAATTAGGTGGAGTGCAGCTCTGGTGTTCTTTGAGCCATCTCAGCATTTTTATCCAAACACATCTAGAAACAAGGTCCAAGCTTCTTCAGATTCAGATAATTACTCTCTCTGGTGATAAGCTCTTGTTACTTTGCTTGTTAACTGTGGACTTATCTACATTAGAGGCAATGTAGATGCCTACTACAGAGAAGGAAGGTTCCTCCCGCCTGCATCATTGCAGGCTGTCCACCTTCCTGAGCTGCAGTAACTAGTCAACAAAGCATTCTTCTATGGATCTAGCTGTGTCTGCAATGTGGTGTTAGACAAGCATAGCAATGGTATTCAGGGATGTGAATTGTTCATACTTCTGAGTAACATCTTTATGCTGATCTAGATTTCAGATGTAGACCAGGGCTCAGGCAGATATGAATAGTACTCTGTTTGGGGCATAAGTCTGTTCTTCCATTTTTGTAACATGTGATTGATGACCATTCCAGCCCACAAAAACCAAAGTCTTTTTATGGCAAAATTAGACCAGGTGGGCAGGTAAATAACCTAGGGTTTAATTTCTGCTCAGGTTTTGGTTTTGAAGCCAAGCACTACATTGACTCTTGTGACCATCACTTTCCACAGCTGTCTGACTGTTGGACAGCCCCAGGGTTCCCTTTTCTTTTTGTTGGCACTGTGACATCAGTGCATAAAACCTTTCTTTTGTGTGACCTCTACGGTATCCAATACGTTTTGAATAAAAATCTTTTGTATCAAGCATTGCCTAACATCCACAGAATGGTCATTGAAAGTCTTTTAATGGCTATGATATTGTCACATTTTACCAAGAGCTCCAGACTAATGGAGTTCCTCTTCTTTAACAAAGTATGCATAATGGACATGGACCAGGAGAGTTTATGAAGCATTTCTAAGCTTCCCAGTAACTCTGTGGCCTCTGGCACTCTTAGTGCAAATTGATACATTAGCAAGTGTTTTTAGGGTCGGTCTACATAGCAAAAAAACCCAAAAACAGTGAGGCAGTAAGTGGGGGACAGGTTTCAGTGCCTGGGCTCCAGCCTAAACCTGGACAGCTACACTGCAATTTTTAGCCTTACAGTGCAAACACCGCAAGTTGAGCCAGGCTCTGGGTCTCTCTGCCCTCGGTCCTTGTTTAATGTGTAGATGTACGCTTAGGTGTAAGAACAGCCACTACACTAGTGGTAACAGGTCAGAACATTGTTTTAGTGTAAGAGCCAGGCTGAAGCCTGAAGCGAGCTTGATTAATTGGAAAATCCATTTGATGCTCCTATTGAGCCATTTCTTGCATCTGAGAGCCCAGTTCCTTCTGCCCCTCCTTGCCTAGGGTGTTGGAGTTGTAAATGAGAGCAATGGTTGTTGATCAAGGGCCTCCAGAAAGTCTCTAGTAATGGTATTAAGTTTTCTGATCTAAGATGGGGGGATATGTTCAGTTCGGTCACTTAGAGTCAAGGCACAGCATTCATTTTTATGATGTTAATGTTAGCCAAATGGGCTCGTTCTCCCCCGAGCGAGTCAATTACTCCCAGGAGGCACAGAGATCAAGACTGAGTTTTATACAGACCTTTATTAGACGACCAGCTGGACGGATGCCCTCCCCCCCTAATGCCAGAGGAGTGACCCCCCCCACACCCATTGTTTACATCATATCAGACCAGTGATACAGCAGATTTTCCAGGGGTTTGCAGACATGGGGTACATAGATATATTTGCCTGTTAAATACACTTTAAACATTCCATGGTGTTCTTTCGGACCAAAGTACTTAGCAATGTTTGACAGAGGTTATGAAAGCAGGTCATGGGACCATTTCACAAGCACAGCATGAATTATTATTTTATCTATCATTAACCCTTCTTCATGTGCTAAGGGGGAGAGGATGCCACCTATTGATATCAATAACTATTTGAGAGAGTACAGGATCTAAAATTATCGTTGCCCGTTTAAAATGTCAGTCTTCTGAGTGGAGGGCTGTATCTGGGTTCTTCTAAGAGTAAACCAAGGAAGGCAAGTCTAGAGAGTTTCCAAAAGATTTAAAATAGAAACCTGTGGCAAACCCTAAATAGGCCACCTCCTGTTACCACTTGTAGAATTAACATTTGTCATTGATCCAATAGCACACCTAAGCCATTCTATGGTCTCTTGGATCCAAGTCTTGGGGTAACACCCCTATCTTATCCTTCAAGTCCTTAAAGACTTACCTCAAACACGATGCTCACAGAACAGTACCATCTAGACAGGTGGTAAACGGAGATGTCTGCTTATTGTACCATAACTTGATTGCTTTTACTCCCAACTATATCTTCCCTCTACCCCACTGGCATTTATTTCATCCACCTGTTGAGTCTTGTCATAACCTAGGCCTTGTACACACGATCACTTTATCGCGCATTAACAATCATTCCCGCGCGATACCAACAGCGTACACATGTCCAATAGGGCTGTTGCACGTTAACTGCCTTCTTGTAGCGCAATACAAAAACCACCTCGACGAGGGTGGTAGCAGTTAACACGGAACAGCTGTTGCGCCTTTCCACTCGTGTGTACGCTTACTGCGCAATGATTGGCCTCCGGAAGTGTCCCAGCATTCCAAAGTTGTCCTCTCTGGTCTTCCCCCCACCCGCTCTGTGGCCATGAAGAAACAGTCCCCGCCCTGATCAGATTCCTGGGATTTTCGAATTTTTCGTCTGTTTCACTTCCTGTTCTCTCCCTCGTGGAGTGGAGTGCAGCTCCGATCATCAGTAATAATGGCGGCCCATCGTGGAAGACGCGCACCCCTTTGGAGCACGGCAGACGTGCTAGACCTGATCAGCATCTGGGGAGAGTCCGCTGTGCAGGCACAGCTACGCGGCAGCAGGCGAAATTATGATACATTTAGCATAATTTCTCAGCCCATGTCAGAGAGAGGTTATGATAGAGACACTGTGCAATGCAGATCAAAGGTGAAGGAGCTAAGAATAACCTATCACCGAGTGAAGGAAGCAAACCGCTGTGAAGGAAGCAAACCGCTGTTCGGGATCAGCGCCTGCTACATGCAGGTACTATAAGGAGATAGAAGCCATCCTCAGTGGGGACCCCACAACCACTGCAAAGAGTCCCGTGGACACATCGGCCCCCCCTCATCCAGTGAATGCCAGACCCGAGCAGGATGAGGACGTGATCGATGAGGAGGAGGAGATGGAGGATGACCTGGAGGAAAGCGCAACAGCGTGTAGCCAGGAGCTCTTCTGCACCCCTGCTGAGACGTCCACACAAGACATGAATTGCAGCATGTCCTCTGAGGCGGCAGAGGGGGGTTCCGGTAAGTTTCTCTTTCGTGCAGCTATGGCTCCTGCTAAAATATCATTGTCCGGGGTAGGGGTGCTTGCTGTCTCAGTCCCCGCTGTGCACGCTCTTTACTCTGCATTCATTAGAAGTGCATCAACACAAGCAGTGATTGTAAAAAATCATCTGCATTTAGGTCAGTAAAGGTTTCCTCGATGTACCTCCAGAGCCTACTACTCAGGTTAGATGGGAGAGCGTTTGTGTCTACGCTCCCAAAGATGGATACTCTGCCTCGCCAGCTGCAAAGCGCAGCCCTGGGAACCATGGCAGCACACACAACAGCAGCATACGGTCCTGGCTTGCAACCTGTGTCATGTAGGATATGTATTCTAGCTGGCAGGGGGACTCTGAGGAGAGAGATATCGGGTTCCATCTGTGTGCCCTGTGCAGAATGTTAGCCCCCAGTAAGCTTTCTATTAGGACGTACCTTGTCCGCTTCAGCGAAGCATAGGATGTTGACTGCCCTGCACCTTCCAGTGGAATGTGCTACTGGAAGGTTACATTGGTTATCTAGGCTAAGAGTTAAAATAATAATAATAAAGCTTTTTTTTTTTTAGATTCGACCTTCACAAGGCCAGTGTCTACCCCAGCTGACCGCATGAGAAACATTCAGCAGCGTGCTCGAAGAAACAGGGAGGACATGTTTCAGGACCTGCTGAAAACAGCACAGGAATCCGCGAGGGAGAATTGAGCCTGGAGAGAGGAATCCCAACAGAGGAGGCAGAAACACAGGGACGAACTGATAAGCATGATGAAGGAGCAAACAGAACTGCTCAAGAGCATGATTGCTTTGCGGACTCAGGCGATTAATGTACAGGCTCCACTCCATACAGTTCAGCCGTGTCTGCCTCCCGCACCCCGTAGTTCTTCAAAGAATTTCTTTGAAGGCCACCCATCCCCCTCGTACACTGCAACATCCAGTCCCCCCTAGAGCTACTTTTTAGAGACCTGCAGCTACACCCACCTGTAAACCCCCCCCCCCTTTAGGTTTTAATAAAAACAATGACAAATAATTTGAAGAGTGGCTTTATTTGTACACATTGAAAATCTCATAAGGTGCACCTGATGCGTCCTGGAAGTTAACTAGGGGAGGGCATCATTGAAATGCTCCCTGAGTGCCGCCCTTATGAGAGCAGCTTCTCCTTGGGCCCCCCTAATACTCCTAGTGGCTGGCTGTTCGTATGCTTCCTTGAGGCGCTGTGCCTCCATAGCCCACCCCGGGGAAAACTTTTCTCCCCTACTTTCACAAATGTTATGAAGGACACAGCACGACACAATCACAGCAGGGATGTTTTCCTCCGCCAAGTCCAGCCTCCCATACAAACAGCACCAGCGCCCTTTTAAACGGCCGAAGGCACACTCCACAGTCATTCTGCAGCGGCTCTATCTGTAATTGAACCGCTCCTTGCTGCGCTCTAGGTTCCTGGTGTACGGCTTCATGAGCCATGGCATCAGTGGGTATGCTGGATCTCCGAGGATGAATATGGGCATCTCCACATCCCCCACAGTAATTTTTTGGTCTGGGAAGAAGGTACCCCCTTGCAAGCTTCCGGTACAGACCAGTGTTCCTGAAAATGCGAGCATCATGCACCTTTCCCGACCACCCAGCATTGATGTCCGTAAAACGCCCCTTGTGATCCACGAGTGCTTGCAGCACCATGGAGAAGTAGCCCTTCCTGTTGATATACTCGGTCGCGAGATGGTCTGGAGCCAAAATAGAGATGTGTGCGCTGTCTATGGCTCCCCCGCAGTTAGGGAATCCCATGGCAGCAAAGCCGTCCACAATCTCACGAACATTGCCCAACATCACCGTCCTCCGTAGCAGAACGCGATTGATGGCTCGTCAGACTTGTGAGAGGGCTAATCCGACAGTGGACCTCCCAACTCCAAACTGGTTTGCAACCGACCAGTAGCAGTCAGGAGTCGCCATCTTCCAGACAGCAATCGCAACACGCTTCTCCACGGTTAGGGCTGACCTCATGTTGGTGTCTTTACGTCGCAGGGCAGGGGCCAACTGGGAACACAGTTCCTGAAAGGTTGCTTTCCGCATTCGAAAGTTCTGTACCCACTGCTCGTCATCCCACAGCTGCATAACAATGCGATCCCACCACTCGGTGCTCGTGACCAGAAACGGCGTTGCACGTGTACAGATGATCGGTGAAGGAGCTGAGCAACGCGGTGCTGTTGCTCTGCATGGCATCGATCAGCCCCTGCTCCTCAGCATCCTCGTCTGACTCGGAGCTCATTGCGTAATGAGCAACCAGCCGAGATGTATTTAGAATGCTGAAGGCGACAGTGGAGATCAGAGCAGGATCCATGCTATCACTGTTGTGATTGCTCGCAAGTAGTGCATCACTGCACTGTTGAAAATAGGCGCAAGTTGCTATTGGCAACGAGGAAGATGCAAGGGGAACACAGTGCACCACGGGAAACTGAGATTTTACCCATGGCGCTTTGCGTTCCTTTCCTTCATCCCATGATTCCAAGTGCAGATTGAGGGAAAATTGAACTGTGGGATAGGTGCCCAGAATTCATTGCGCTACACCGCGATATTGCAAAGAATTCTGTTGGGTTACAAGGAGCGATGTGTGTACGCGCTATCCCGCAATAAAGGTCACGTGTTTTTTATAGCACGATTGCGATGTTGTGCTTTAATCTGATCGTGTGTACATAGCCCTAGACTGAAGCTCACTAGGGCAGGGACAACTTTTATGACAAGCCTGTATAGTGCCCAGAATAATGGCGCCTTGAGTAGTGTCTCTACATGGTACTGTGATACAAACAATAATAAAATAAACAATGCTGAGCTTTGTTTTCCTAGACAGAATGCAAAGCAATGAGAATTCACCAATGTGCATGGGATGGACAAACACACACATTGGTTTAAAATGAAAGTTATAATTTAATTAAATTTGAAGCCTTTCCACCCCCACCCGATAGTCCCTCCAACATAAGTTTGCACTAAACTCACTTGTAGTTGTCCCCTCCCAAGACAAACATCTTTGATATCACTCAGTTACCAGATATGCTGCTAAGGCAGATGATACAGAAATGCTTCAGGCTTGGTAAATTTACAGCAAATGTAGAAGCCAGAAGGACAGCACAAAAATCAAATGGCATCTTAAAAAAAATGAATCTTCAAAGGTGAGTTAGAAAGGCTATATTCTCTCCGTAGGAAAGAAGGTGTTCATAACATTAACAGGAGTTTCTGATCTCTAAATTGATAGAACAAACACACAGTCACATATCAGAAATATGGACCAATAAAATACTGGACTGGATTTTAAAATTCATGCACAAAGCTCTCTCTTTTTAAACTGATGGCCAGCCTATGCAAATATTGGAGAATCAGTCTACTTGTGTGCCCTGATTTCAGAGGTTGCTGAGCACTCAGCAATCTCATTGAAAGCACTTCTAAATATCAGCCCATAATTAACATCTGAGGCTCTGTACACACGAGAACACTTGTCCCGCAATAAGATATTGCGGGACAAGGAAAGCGCTATAAATATAGCGCTTTCTTGTGTACACACGTGCTGTTTCTTTCGCAACGGAGCATTCACCGTGTGAATGCTCCTTTGCAAAAGAAGAGCAGTGCATGGTGGGCACCTGTCCCACCATGCACTGCCCACAGCCGGCCCCCTAGCCCAGCTGCAGGGCTTCCGGTGGCAGCGGGGGCTGCATTGCCAGCCCCCGCTGTCATCTGAAGCCCCGAGGCTGAGCTTGGGGCTGGCCCGAACCGGCGAGGGTTCGAGCCGGCCCCCCAGCTCAGGCCAGGGGTTCGGGTGTCAGCAGTCGCTGCAGCGCTTGAGCGCCGGAGTGCCTGCCGGCACCCGAAGCCCGGGAGCTGAGCTGGGGGGCTGGCTCGAACCGGCGTGGGCAGCTGGTTCGGACCAGCCCCCTAGCTCAGTCCAGGGCAGCTGCCAAACCGGGCAGCTCCCAAAAATACTCAATATCACTGCTTTGCTGGAGCAGTGAAATTGACATATTTGACAGCTCCAATGTCCCAGAGTGGCCTCGATTGGCACTCTGGGACATTTCTGGAGGCTGTCTATTGCGCAAAATGAGTACACACGAGCATTACCGCGGAACAGCTGTTCCGCGATAATGCTACCACTCTCGTTTTGAGTGGTTTAACTGTTGCGTGGCAAGAGGGTGTTGCCGCGCAACAGAGAAATTGATCGTGTGTACGGTATTGGCTTTATTGCGTAGTAAGGAGCCTTACCGCACAATAAAGTGATCGTGTGTACATAGCCTCAGTTTCCCAAGCTGGATACATCATTTGAATGTGCACCCTAGTTAGGTTGGGCTGAATTAACTGCTGAAGGGTTTGAACTTTAAACAGCATAGAACATGCTTATTAAATTGGAGAGAACAGATAAAGAAAGCCTAGTTCAGACACTTAATTCTTTATTCAAAGACATCAAGTACTCTCAATTTCCACTTCATGTTAACAACTACTCCTTGTGTTACTTCTTCCTACTACTGAGCCTTCAAGGCAAAAGAACAGGCAGAGAAATTTGGCATTACTGAAAATCATATTGTTGTGGGTGGTTTAGAGCCCCTGAAACAGCTTACTATTTTGATTAGAGTACTTGATTTGTTGGATTTTATTACTTTTGGCATAAACATGAATTGTCTTAAAAAATTTCAATTTCTTGGATTATATTCATCTTCGCTCCATTCAAGCTTCCCACTAATGAGAATTTAGTCCCTGTCAAGCAAATTCAATATTAAAATGGTGCATGAACTCTTGCAAACTGAAGTGATTTTTAAAAAGCCCAAAGGTCAAGAAGGAATAATATGCCTGCGTTAGCCAAACTTACAGACCAGCAAGCAAGCAGAACAGAATCAGTCAATCAATCAAGACATTTAAATAGCTGATGAAACTGAGAAGCCGCTGTGTGCAGTGGCAAACGCTCTTTCGGAAGAATGCAGTGAAAGAGCCAATGCAATACTGGCTGAGAATCTCATCTGAAGGTCTAAGGAGGCTTGATGATTAGTTCATGGAGAATCTAACTAGTTCCAGTCCTATGGACTGAATTACTGAAAATTAAATCCATTCCCTGTTTAAAGAGCAGAAACATATTTTTGTTCCATAATGGAAACAAAATTTAGATCTCATGCATTAATATGTCATGCTGCTAGGAGCTCAGACAATTTGGCGAATCAGCCTATGTACAACTTACAAATTTGGGTTGATATTACGAAATCGTAGTACCATTGAATGTCAAAGGCTATGTCTGTGCTACAGGAGCTATAGCAGCAAAATTACAGTGCAGTAGTTATGCCAACATAACCCCATAACAGAGACAACTCACAGCGACAGAAGGGGTTTTCTATCACTGTAGAAACACCACTTCCTTCAGCAACAGTAGCTAAAGCTGATGGAAGCATTAGCTTGGGGTTACAGCAACATAGCTACAGAACACAGGGACTGTGGATTTTTCACATCTCTGAGCAACATAATTATGCTGACCTAAATTTTAGAAGTATACCAGGCCTCAGCATAGCTGGAATCCATCTTGTGCTTTCAGAGCTGATGCAGGTATCTCCCAGCCCAGGGACAATGGAAGGTCTCTAAACTAAAATGGTTCCCGTTCAAATGGGAATGCCTTGGGACAATGGCTTGGAAAAAACTGATTCTCCCCTAACATCACCCAATTTCTCTGCAGTGGGCTAGGAGATGGAGTGGAATTCCAGCAGAACCTGAATAAAGATCTGGTGTTAGCTCTGGATCTTAAACACAGAGAGCCTGAGACTCTCCTTTGAGCTCTTCCTCTGAGTAACATGGACACAAACTGTTGGAGGGAGAGGAAAGGAGAGGTCTTTGAAAGCAGGACCAGACAGGGTTAAAGGAAACTGGCTGGAAAAAAAAAGAGCAGATCCAGAGATGCCAAGCGCTGGCTGGCCTTAAAACTGAGATTTACAGACCGAAAGAATGAAATTTACTGGTTAGGTCATTCTTCAGACAGGGACTCGTCTTTTTTCCTTGGAGTTGTCCAATAGTCCAGAGTTTTTAACCCAACCAACACTGACTTTGTTATTAAATGTATGCTGCTTAATATTGCATATGAAACACTTAAATGTCCTAATTCATACTAAAGTCTAAGGCATATGAGAATTCTATATACATTGCAAACCAGTAGATTTTAATAAAAACATATCTGCCAGTTGAATCAAAAACCTGAGATGGACCCAAGTTAATACTTCTGGTTTAGGCACAGTCAGAGGACAGAATAATATAAAAAACTATAATATAAACCTAACAGAAAAGAAAACTGTTTATAAATACAACATTTATTTTGCACATCACCTTGTCACAGTGATCATCCATTTGAAAAATACTTTACAGTACAAATATTTGGTTTGTGTATTACTGCTCATATTACATTTATAGCAAACTAAAATAATCAATCAGATTCCAAAATAAATAAATGCAAAATAAATTAAAATAAAACCACCAAACAATACATTAAACAAATGTATTTAAAATATTTTAAATGAAGTAATAAAAGTGAATTTCATTAATTTGAAGCTAACAAACCAGGTAAGTTCAGATTTCACATTTCCTTTAATATTTAATTTGTTTTCACATTTTCTTCATCTGCTTTTTTGTACAGCCGTGTTATCTGCTTTGCTGTTTTTATAGCTTCTTTTTTTAAGAGGCTCAAACTTGAAACATGGCTCAGGATTTACCAGTGTCATTTGGATAACAGAAGTTCCACATTAGGTCTGAACAGTGTCTTATTCTTTCAAACAAGACTTAACACTCTCTCTTCCCCTACATTTGAGTAGGGTAAAACTAAGGCCTGGCGTATGATGACTGGCCAGGTTGACATAATGCCACATTCGTTGCGGTGGCCACTTAATGGCTATGTCTACACTTGCACTTTTAAGGCGACTTAACTAAGGCGACTTAGTGTGTCTACACTTAAAATTAAAGTCGACTTAAGGGGGAACTTACAAAGGCGACCTAGAGCGTCCACACTGGATGCTCTAAGTCGACTTTGTGCGGCTAGGGGGACCTTGGGCAGGTTCACGGTGGCGGGGGGGCACCCCCTGTGTCCAGTGGGGCAAAGGGGGACAGGGACCCTGGCAGGGCAGAGCCCTGTGTGTGATGCTGTCTGGATTTAGGGAAGCATTTATGATATTATTTTAAATGGATATCTTATAAATGTTATAATCCATAGGAACTATGCCATGCCAGGGAAACACTTCAATCTCCCTGCTCACTCCCTTGACGACTTAATAGCTGTGTTGAAACAGATGAATAACAAATCACAGCTTCAAAGAGAAACTGCAGAACTCGAACTTATATGCAAATTTGACTCAGTTGTCTTGGGGTTAGACAGGGACTGTGGATTTTTCTCTCATTACAACAAATGATTTGACCTCACCCTCCTCTATGTGCTGTTCCCCAGTGTTTGAATCCTAACACCTATTTTGATTTGCTGTTACAGCCTCACCTGATCCTATGTCATACACTCCCCTGCATTTAATTTCCTCCCATTCTGTAACTTTCCTTTCTTCAAAGCGTCTGACGAAATGGGATTTTCTCCCACTAAAGCTCATGCGATAAATAAATCTGTTAGTCTTTAAAAGTGCCACTGGACTCTGGTATCAAT
>ML685768.1:5723374-5770188 GCA_007922175.1 Pelusios castaneus
AACTGGTGGGTTCGAGCCAGCCCCCTAGCTCAGTCCTGGGGCAGAGCTAGGGGGCTGCAGGGCTTCGGGTGGTGGCGGGAGCTGCAGTGCTTGCCCCTGCCGCCACCTGAAGCCGAGCTAGGGGGCTGGCTCGAACCCTCACTGGGTCGAGCCAGCCCCCTAGTTCAGCCCCCGGGGCTTTGCGTGGCAGCAGGGGCAAGCGCCACCACCCGAAGCTCTGGGGCTGAGCTAGGGGACTTCCAGTGGCAGCAGCAGCTGTGCCGCAGCCCCTGCCGCCACCCGAACCCCTGGACTGATCTAGAGGGCTGGCCCGAACCGGCAGCCAGTTCAGGCCAGCTCCCTAGCTCAGTCCAGGGGAGCCGCTCTTGGCAGCTCCCAGAACAGTCAATTTCACTGCTCTGCTAGAGCAGTGAAATTGACATATATGTCAATTTTACTGCTCAGTCACAGCAGTGAAATTGACATATTTGACAGCTCCAATGTCCCAGAGATCCCTTGACTGGCACTCTGGGACATTTCCGGAGGCTGTCTAACATGCAAAAAGTGTACACACGAGCACTACTGTGAAACAGCTGTTCCGCAGTAATGCTTACCACTCTCGATTTGAGTGGTTTAACTGTTGCACGGCAAGAAGGTGTTGCTGCTCAACAAGAAAAGTTATCGTGTGTACGCAGGAAGCTTTATTGCGCAATAAGGAGCCTTATCGTGCAATAAAGTGATCGTGTGTACATAGCCTCAGTCTCACACCTGAGGAGAAAAACTTGACATGTCTGCAGATCCATGGTTTGGAAGAGAAGCTGGATCTGGACTGCTTGAAAGGCAGGGCCTCCACTCCTGAGGAACAGGCCAGAGTGGTGAGGAAAATGAGGCAGGGAATGTTGACCAGCTGTTTTGTTTTGTTTTGGTATGTGCATTTCTTATGCTAGATAAAGTAAAGAGTGATTGGCTTTGGATCTGTGGCAGGGTGCTGGGCCAGAGCGCACACTGGCAGCAGAGCAAGGCCCCAGGCATAATTTCCTCCACTGGGTTTCAGAAATTAAACCATTCCGTTCCAGAGTCTAAACAATATTCTCATCACATGGGATATAAATGCATTTAATTTATGAAGCTTCCCTCTTCCCCTTCAAAGAGCTCTCCTTTATGCTCAGGGTACTTCCCAGTCTTTCTTGGGCTAGATGGGGAGGAAGGGAAAACAAGCTTCTCTCTCCTTGTCACAGGAGGCTCACACCAACTCTTGGTTGCAACTCTGCTCATTACCTCTTGTCAACTGGGAGTTTTGATACATCACAAGAACTTTTGCAAAGTTTCCCCAGGTCAGATTGGCAAAGGCTCTAGGGGGGCTTTCACCTTGCTCTGTAGCACTGGGCACAGCTCAATTGCTGGTGGATTCTCTGTACCTTAAAATCTTAAACCTTAAGCTTTATAACTCAGACTTGGGGTAGGAGTGTTTTACAAGAGTGGGTGGGCAAGGTTCTGTGGCTTGCCTTGTGGAGGTAGTCAAGACTATCATATTGGTCCCTTCTGACCTTAGAGGCTATGTGCTTCAGTTATCATGTGTCCCTGAAGAAGTAAACTGTAAACCAAAGTACCCACAAGGCTGGATCTCTGGAAAAGAGATTACACCAAACTACTGGGGGAACCAGCACTAGTTATGGTACCCAGGCAGATGGACTGCCAGGTTTCATCTCTGAGATGGGGATATGAGAAAGAAGAGCTGCTCACCAAGCATGTGCCCAGGAATGTAAAGTCAGAGGCAGTGCCAGGGCTCTGCTCTGACCCAGGAAGCTTAAAAAAGCACACAATGGTCCCAGAACATCAGCCTGCAGAGTGCCCAGCAGGAGAGCTTGCCAGGGTTGTGACAGAAGCCTAGTTTTAAGAACTATTTCAGACCACAGTTGCCCATATGCATTTGAAGCTTTAATTAAAAGATAGTAAGAGTTGACATTGCCTGCTGTACATAGTGGCCATGGGAACATGATGATTCATAAACATGTGAAGGAACCCCTTTTATCAAAGAATTCTTATTGTGCATTTTAGCATCCCATGGCAAGAGCTGAAGAACAAACCTATGCTCCAGTTACAACTTCCCCCGTCTTCCTTTTAATCATAAAATTTCAGGGATTATTTTTCCCTTTTGAGTTTTCTCTGTTCCTGAACCAGTTACCACACTTCGATGCAACTTTGAACAGTATCCGCAAGAAGTTCCACAATAGGAATGTTTGAGGAATAGAAAGCGTTTCTCTTTTAAGACTGGAGTCCATTTTGTTTGCTCTTACAATACTTTTCATTTTCACAATCTGACAAATAGCAATGGGCAAAACATTTGTTTCAAGACTACAGTGAGGAAATCTCTCTGCTCAAGTGGGAGAGGAGTTTCACCATGAACATTCACCAAGTGTGAGCAGGCTTTAAGATCAGTCTGCTGTTCTATCATAGCCCACAAGTGATTCAAATAATGCCAGTACAGCATTTACTGAAATAATTTCCACAAACTAAGCTGGAGGAAGAAGGCGACCTGTCATTAGATCTTTGCTACTTCCCATTAGGAAACCCAACAGGAACCATGAACAGTGGGAGGCAGAGACAGACATTAGCAGAACAGCACCTGTATTTTTAAACGGGAAGGGAAGGTAGATGACTGAACTTTGCTTCATGAATGACCCTTTTGCAAGGATATGCTTAGAGAGGTATTTGGGGTGGGACCATGCCATCTACTCATAAAAGTTCCTGAAAAGTGCCCCATCATTTCTGTTAGAAACAGTTTACCACAAAACCCTGTTACTTACACTTGCTTTCATTTCTGCAGCTACCGTTCTCGACATCATGACACAGCAGATGAGCGTTACCAGTATGAAGTAAAGTGCATACATGAAGCGGGTACTCGTAGATTGCTTTATGTTGGGGCAACATCCGCAGCACAGGGCACAAGCAGCAGTACCACAGCAACAAGCCAACTGGAAAGGCAGAAACACACTTATTAATTCCATCAGCATCAGTTCATTTCAACTATTAGCTGGGGCTGCTGGTAAACTTCCTAAACACTCCAGAAAGAGTTATCAGAGAAAGAGGTATTGTCCTAACTGCGATGGCCTGCTTAATTACCAGTGAAGGGTAAAACCAAGGTGGTCTCTAATAATTCCACAATTAACAGTAGGAATAAAATGTACTTCTGACTTCCTAAACATGTTTTCTGATTTTTTAAGCAGCTCTTGGTACTGGTCTCATCCTTCCACTTGATCCAGCAGTACAAATTCACTCCAATGACAACACCGTATTTATCAAAACGCTCCCTTCTGCCCTCCCCCCACTCACCCGCATGCGCGCGCACAGAGGAAATAAGTCAAAGGGGCTACATCAAAAGGGCACCAACTTTAAAACTGATGACAAATGAAATAACAGACAAATGGGCTCAATTTGTGATCTGAACTAGAGATTAATTTTACCTTACAAAAAAGACTTTGTATAACTGTACTGACTGGCTCCGATTTCTCATTCAGAGTTTAAATGCTTTTATCAAAGGCTTAGTACACCATCACTGATGTTAACATGTAAAAGTGTTCTCTCTTTAGTCAGACCTGTTATTTGAGTACATTTCTTTTTGCTATAAAAATATTCAGAACATTTGATAGTGGGAATGCGAGTTAGGTAAGTTTTCCTAAATCACGCTTTGAGACCAACAGGGCCATCATTTATTTTCTGTGCTGGAGGCAAAACTCAACATTTCAGTCTACAACTAACAATGCCCTATTCGTAGGCCTATACAAAGCCAAGTACTTACTCATTCTTTATTCAAAGAGAAGCCACACTGATTCCATTGAGTTGTCTCCTGAGTAAATTGTGAGGGGAAAAGCTGAGCAAAGGTTCCTTTTGCAAGGCCTGTGGTGACAATTACCTCCCCTAACAGTGAAAAGTCATGAAATATCCAAGATGCGTCTCTGCAATCACCTCAACTCAAAATCTACACATTCCTATTTCCTCCATCACCCTTGAAACCTTTGTTCAAGCTCTGGCCATCTCACACTTTGTCTATTGCAACCCCTCCCTCCTTTTCCGAGGCCTCCTAACACCTCCTCTTCAATCATGCAAAACTATGTTTCACCTAATGTTACAACCGTGCTCTGCTCCTCCACTGGCTACTGTCTTCAAAAATATTAATCAAGCTTTTTGTTCTTGTCTTAAAGCCCCTCTGCACTTTTGCAGAGAGACAGGAAAGAGCTGGTTACCAAATCAGCCCATTATAAGCTGATTTGGGCCTTTCTGCAACTCAGGCACTTGTCAGTGAGTGGTGGTGATCACTTCTGTTGAAGTCCCACATCTGGGACATTTCACTGTGTTTTGGACCCAGATGTGTCATGCGACCGGAAATGCAAAATCCGCCATCTTTGTGAATGTGCTTAAAAAAAAACCAAACAGGCAGGTTGTTTGTGATTTCAATGGATGTACTTCCACTCTTACTTAGGGTGGGGCACAGCAACACTCAATCATTACTCCTGACAATATACGCAAGTCTTTGCTCATTTCAGGTCCTTATGTTTCTTCCACATCCCATGCTCTCTTTCAAACAGCCCCCAGGCCTGGTACACACTTAAAAACACTTCAGTACTGTGCTCCACTTTCGCCTTCAAATCCCTTATCAAAATCCTCTTCTCTAAGGAGACTTAAGCTATATTCCCATAAATATGGTTATGTTTCTATAGAGCATTATGCACATATGTGGCACTAGACAGACAATACCCAATCACAAGCTAATATTTTTTGCTTCAGTAATTGGGGATTACTGCACAGAAGGTACATTCCACTCAAACTCAGACTGGGGTAAAACCCACCAATCTGATTCTGCACTGCTCTATACCTTGCAGAGATGTTTATATCTGTGGAAAGTGAGTGTAAAATGCCACTATTGAAGAAAGGCAACAGAGAAATCTGATTTGGTAGCAGTTTAGGCTCACTTTGCACGGGAACAAATGACTGCACGAGGTGCAAAGAAGCAGAGAGTACGGCCACAAAAGCTTAAAATAAATAGAAATTCAGATTTATAATGAAATCTGCAGTCACAATAATTAAAAAGAAAAAAATAAAAGTCTTTGTACGTCTGATAAAGCCCTTTTCAAAGTGTGTTTATCTGAGGATCAGCAAAGTAATAAAACACTCAGAGAGTACCTGAAAGGTGAATACAACTGTTATTACTTAATTATCCAACAAGAAAAAGCATTTTAATTTGAAATAAGGGGAAATAAGTGTCAGGGTTCATTATCTCTCTGTAGTCAATAGCATCACTAACACCTAAGTCAGATGAATTTGCTGCTCTTGCCTTCCACCCTATACAAAGGGTATGTGTAGAATGAGGCACTGTCTCTTGATGCAGAACTCACATACTAAGCCAGCTCTTCCCAGTCATTGTGGAGAGGTGTGGCCTGAAGCTACCCTATACCCAGTAGATTCAGCCACAGGAGGATCACCCATGCATGAAGGGGACTTTGAGTGGGCACAGGGCCACTACAGCAGTTCCTCTACCACGGCACATCCACTTGCAGCTAGCAACGAGACATAGCCAGGGCAAGCTTCCAGCTCAGCAATGTGGGTCCAGACCCCTCTATTCAATTATGAATTAACAGTGAATTACACGGGTCACATCTCCAGGCAAATACTTTAGTGTGCCGAAACAGATTATGAATGAACTGATTAATTCTGAAAGTTTCTTTGTGGATTCTCTATCAGACTAACTGGTTCTACATGTGCCTCCCCTTTTGGAGAAAATTTTGCCAAACTGTAAAGCTTGAAGCCTAGTAAAAGCATTGATTAGTGTTTATATATAAAAATAAAAATCCCTGGCTATCATTAAGAATCCTTCTGGGCTGCTTGGAACTAAAGCAGTCTTCTCTAATGTGTGCCAAGAGACTGGCCTAGCGCACAGAATTCCTTTTGAAGCCACCTTTGCACAATCTTTTCTCAGCTGTACCAAATGCTCCTTGGTCATAGTCTATGTTCCCTCTAAGCCGCTCCAGTGCGTGGCTACGCAGTAGCCGTCGCACACCCGTGCACCTGTCACAGACTCCTGTGCAGCCCGATCTCCCCCGGCCGCGGCTCTCCCCAGCTCGATCTCCCCCAGCCGCGGCTCTCCCCAGCTCGATCTCCCCCAGCCGCAGCTCTCCCCTTCTCTGCAGCCTGACCCCCACACTTTAACATTTCAAGTTTATCCCCATTCATAGCACAAAAGACATTCATGACCACATGGCAAAATACAGACAATAAAAACTGTGAGGTGTAGATGATGGCAGAGGCTAGATAGGCAGCAAGTGTCATCCCCGCCTTTTTTTTCGTAAATTAATAAAACTACAGTATTTCAGTTTAACATTTTTATTAAAGTTCGAATGAAAAAACAACATCTATGCATTTCTTTTGAATTAAGGTACTTAGGCTTGCTGATGCTTCCAGCACCAAAAAACTGTTGCCCATGAGGCACCAATGCCTCACAAATTGCCGCTCAACAAGTACCATAACTTGCTCAGCTGCATCATCAGCTTAGAGGGAACACTGGTCATAGTTGAGGATCTGGTCCATTCTTATTACAGAGTATCCTATTGCATTCTAGCAAATAACTGCACGTGGTGGATGGAATTTCTTCAGTTTCTTTTCAAAAGCCTAGGCAATTGCATATAAAAGTTACATTACATAAAAACATTATGGCAGCAAAAGGAAGCATTCAAATCAGTAACTACCAAAGTTAAAGTTGTCCAGACAAACTAAGCCAGGCGTCATTGTGTAGATGCATTTTAACAGATTAAAGAATCAAATACTACTTTTCTCCAGAACCATGCTGCATTCAGTGAGCAAGATAGACTGGACTTAGCTAAAGATGTAGCTATTCTATATTTCTTTTTATCATTGTTCCGTTTGTGGCCATATGTCTTGTACTGGACCACCATTCCAGCCAATCCCACGCCTGCACTGAACGATGAAGAAATACTGCAGATTCCTTCCTCATTCACTATTTACTATTCAACTTTTTCAGCTATTTAAAACAACTTCCTCCACTACATACACTGCTTCATTCACCATCTGACCTGCATGGTGCCTCATACAGCAGAGGATCACGTACTTAAGACTGTACGATATTGTATATGCACAATGGGGTCAAATTAAAATTGTGTGGGTACCTCTAAATTTTTCACTTTATGATTGAAATGTGAAGCCAACCTGTTCACTAAAGGTATCCCATATCAGGGCTGTCCCTAGGGGGGAGCGGGGCCCAGGGCTAATGGGCCTGGGGGGGGGGTGGCCCACCCCATGCTGGAGGGGGAGAAGGTGGGCCGGGCTGGGCCGCTCCACACCTGGAACCCTGGCAATCTGAGGCCAGCCCCAGCGGCTGAGGCGGCTGCCGCCAGTGCCCCAGTTGTGGCCCCCAAATTGCTGCCCGCGGAGCCGGCTTCAGCCAAGGTTGCAGCTGGGAGCCAGCCCGTCCATGGTGGCGGGGACCGGGACCCCAGGATTCCGTCGCCGGTGGGAGCCAACCCTGGCCAAGGCCGCCGCCAGCACCCTGGTCACAGCCGAGGACCTCAGGCCGCCACCAGGAGCTGGCCCCGGCCGCGGTGGTGCACTCCCAGTGTGGACCGCAGCCGCGGACCATCATGTGTGGTCCAGGCGGCTCAGGCCAGCCCAGAGAGGCTGGGCACCCGCCCCGCCTCTGGGCCAGCTGTTCTGCCTTGCATGCGGGGAGGGCCAGCCCAGAGACTGGGTGAAGTGCTCCTGCCCCGCTGCCTGTGGCTCGCCTAATGGGAGCAGGACAGCGCTGGGCCCACGTAACCGCAGGGCTCAGGGTGATCACCCCTTTCACACACACCCCCCAAGAACAGCCCTGTCCTATATAGCTGTACTTCTGAAATGGAAGACCAACTACTGCCATTTAGAGTTTTTAATAGACCAAGCTAGAGTTAACATCTGCAGAGCAACTACAGGCCAGACAAATAATTCAGCCAAGCCGCAGCAAGATACTCATTCGGCAGGCAGAAACCCTGATATCTCAAAATTTACCTTAAATAGGATGTTATAAACCAAAAGGGGTAAATAGAGCCTTGGGTTTTTTTCCATTCAGTCAGTTCTGAGGACATTTATATTAAATATCCAGTAAAAGTATCAAAACAACAAAACAACCAAAAACCCCACACACATTCTACTTAGTTCTGACAGTAAAATCTCATTCATGTCCAGCAATGTCTGCAATTCCAGTGCTAGGCCCCTTAAAGAGATATTTAAAGCAAAGAACACTTATAATTCACTATTCCTAGATTATAATTGTATATTATTACATATTGGGTACTGGAAACTATTTTTCATTTCCTTCTGTGTGTATAGCTGGCAAAGTTCAAAGAAATATTTGGGCATCGATCATATTCAGATGAGTTCATTCAATACATTCTAAATAATAATGGAATTATAAAAAGCTGGTTAAGTTAAAAAGCCATAGTTCAGAGTCTGATATGGGTTATGAAATGCCCACTGTTATAGGTGCGAGGTGCTATTCACATCTACAAAAAAATCAGTGGCTGTCCCAGAGAACAAGATGCTGACACTCGTACTTTGACCACAGAAGTTTCATAGATTAGTATCTTGAAAGCCAGATTTCAAGTGCTCCACTAATCTGAATCCCTAACAAAGAATGAAAATTTTAACAAATAATCAATGCAATTTAGACTATGTACTCATTATCATGGTATAAAGTTATGTTCCATTCCCCTCACTTCCTACATTTTCTATATAGTCAAAATATTCTCCCCAGGACTGATTGCCTAGTTAGTATAGGATGGCAGAGAATTCCTTTAACTTAGTTTAAAAAAAAAAAAATCAAGAGGCATGAAGGAGTCTGATTTTTTTTGTTTCGCTCCAGCTTATGCATTTAACTGTTTTTAATTATAAAGCAATCACTGAAAATATAGCTACAGTTCAATTTATGAAGTAAGCAGGAATTTTACTTTTAGTCATCACGGATTAATGTTTTCAGCACAGTCCTAGTTTTCATGAGTTATAAAGCACATACCTTCATACTGACAAATTTAATAAATCCTACATCTGTACTCTATGAATGGAATGTAACAGAGAAGTCTGATAGTAATTACAAGCATTACATAAAAAACACCTTGGTTTTCTATAAGTATTTCTAACCGTACTCCCATCTTTCATGCTGTTATATTGAGCAGTCAGGGCTGCATTTAATACAAATAAAATATGGCAAAACATTAGAAGTAATCAGCAACCATTTTGGCCTGTGTATATTACAAGAGTTCACACTGGGAACAATTCTCACCAGAGGGGATCTCAAGTATTTTTGAAAATATAAAGCTTACTAATTAAGACTGGCATTTTAATCTTTAGTTGATGGCCATTAACTTGCTGGAGAGACATTTGTGACAGTAGAACAGAAACCTTTAAGGGCATTTCTACATTAAAAGAATGGCTAGCTAACCTTCATCTGACCACCATTTTTCTCCTTGTGTGGACAAAGAGCAATGATAATGATCAACTGATTATGGATTGATGGGGTATGCACTAGACTTCTCATTGAGTCAGCGTAAATGCATCACACTGCAAAACAGTGATGTTAACACACCTATTTTTCTAGTGACATGAATACCCCATATGATTTTGTCAGTCGTTCTACATCAGCCTGAGATATCAGGAGTGTTGCTGCCCCAAGAAAAGGTTCAGGGCCCGGGCCCAAGGCCCAGCCCTCCAGGCCCAATCCAGCCCCTGGGAACCAATCCAGATGCCAGCACTGGCCCCAGGTCCCCAGCCAAGTCCATATCAATCTGAGGCTGGGATATCGGGGCCAGATCCTGCTGCTGGTGGGCAGTGAGCAGGCCCCAGGTCTTTGGCTGGGTTCTGGGGCCAGATCCTGCTGCCCACACACGCCAGCTGTGGCTGGATCCTGTCGTTGACAAGCAGTGGACAGGACCTGGGTCCTCAGCTGAGGTCCTAGGGCTGGATCTTGCCACTGCTTGCCAGAGGCTGGGCCCCGGGTCCCTGGCTGCCGTCTGGGCCGGATCACACCATGGACAGCTGCTGGTGGCTGGGCCATGGGTCCCCGCCAGACTCAGGACACTAGTGCTAGGACTCGATGCATGTGCCCCGTGTGCCCAGTGCCAGCAATGCCACCGGATATACTACTTGATATTTAAACAGGTTAATGAAACAGCAAGGAAACCAATTTACTGTTGTAGGCTCTGACCTGTAAAGATTTACATACACACTAAACTTTACAAAAGTGGGTAGCCTGATGACATCAGTGGAACTATTTATGATAGTAAAGTTAAGAATGGGTGTAATTATTAGCAGGACTGGAGCCATACAATGGGCTTCTTCTCCCTGCGGTTTTCACCGGATATCACAGTTGAATAAGATATTTTCTCCACCAAAAGACATCTCAGAAAGGCCACAAAACATTCCCTGTTTGTTTATTATGAACAATTCTTCTGAGCAGGAGGCGAGCTTCAAGATTAGCTATTTTGCACAGCAATCTAGCAATTTCTTTACAAAACCTTCTGATGGTTACATATGAAGCTCAAATATGGATATCCAAAACACAAAGTGTGGGAAAAGGTCAAAATGACAAAGTCAGAAGTACCAGACATCTAAAAAACTGCTTATTTATGTGGAATGCAGGCTGGTGCTGAGCAGATTTTGGCCTTAGCTACATCCACAGTTAAACAGTTGTGACAACTATCTGGCAAAGATTTATAGAGTTGAAGATCAGACAAGAGCATTAGATCATAATCTGTCATAGGCCATTACATTTCACCCAGTTGCCCTGCCAATAACTTGTTAGGCTAATGCATACCTTCCAGACAGACAACCAGTCCTGATTTGAAGACACAAAGATAAGTACCACTTCCTCTTGTAGTTTATCCCAGTGGATAATCACCCTGACCATTAAAACAATTGTGCCTTATTTCTAAATTTGAATTTGGTGGCATTCAGCTTCCAATCATTGGTTCCTGTTATGCCTCTGTTTCCTAGACTAAAGAGCCCTTTAACACCTCGTATTTTCCTCTCCATGAAATTGCTTATACACTGTAATGAAGCCACCTCTCTCTCTTTTTGATAAGCTAAACAAATTGGGCTCTTAAGTTCCTCTGTAAGGCATTTTCTCCAGCCCTCCAAAGCATCTTACCAGCTCTTTTCTGCATCTTCAAGTTTTTCAACAGTCTTTTGAAAATGTTGACACCAGAACCACACAATATTCCAGTACCCGTTTCACCAGCACTGCACACAGAGTTAAAATGTCCTTAACACTCCCACTACCTTGTTTACACATCCAAAGATCACATTAGTCCTTTTTGCCATAGCACATCACTGGAAGTTCATGTTGAGTTTCTTGGCCACTCAAATCCTTTTCAGAGACATTGCCTTCCAGGATACTGTCCCCCGTTTTGTACATTTGGCCTGCATTCCTTATTCCTAGATGTCTAACCTAGCATATGGCTGTATTAAAACATATTTTGTTGGAATGAACTCAATTCATCAAGTAATCCAGCTTGCTCTGTACCACTGCCTTGTCCTCAGCATTATTGGGTCTCTTCAAAATAATGTATGTAGATCAAGTTTTTCAAAATAAATGGTGGTGTAAGAAATGTGATCTTTGATCTCAGATTCTTTTGGTAATTTATTCTTACACTTCAATTTAACCATAATCTTCAGAATCTACCTACTTAGTATCTAACACAGCAAAAAGCTATAGTTTTGTTGGAGCAATAACATGGAAGGGGAGATCAAGATGACTGAGAATCAGTGGTTTTATTTTAAACAACAGATGCCTAAATGCAATAAAGAACCCAAGATTTTGCTAAATGCCAGAATATTTTTTCAAGTAAAAGTAGTTTTAATCTCAGGATCCAAACTGATTTACTGTGTGGTCTTGGGCAAATCTTAAAGGTCAGATTATGAAAAACATGACTGAAGTTACAATGCTAAATGCTATGTTAATTTAAGGACTCCATTTTTGAGAGTCTTTGCCTAAATTCTCATATCTCTTTCCCCATCTACAGAAGAGGAATACTTCTCTACTGCCCTAGAGTGCTGAGAGTTGGAGTTAGCATTTGCACAGCGTTCTGAAAATTTAAAGCACAACACAATGGCATTAATACATAAGCAGTAATCAACATGTTGAAATATATTACAGCTTTGCCATGTTTGAGCTGAATGAAAAAGCTATTAATTCTTTACCTATAAAATTAACCTGGAAATGATCTAAGAGCATGATGCTCTTCAAATTGTAATGGTTAATTACCATGTTAACCACCTGTTTATCCAGAGTCCTGAAATTTATAAAAGATTAACTATCACTAGAGTATCTCAGCCAGTCAATCATAATACCTTCCCCGCCCATACCAATACCTCTGGCACATCATCTCCCTCCTAGGGGGAGAGCCTCTTCATTACTGAGACTCATTTAAGCCAGTGCAAGTAAGGTTCCCATCTGCTTTCTTTCCCATCAAAGGGTTTTCTTGCCTTTTAATTATACAAGCCTCTTCCTATCCAACACTTTGAACCTGAGACAGACTTGTTGTTCAAAATGGGAATGTCATCAAGTAGCCACTTCAAAAGAGGTATGGAAGAAGTTTAAAAAGAGGTTCAACAATAAACTGCCAGGCAAGAAAGTTTTAGGGATGAGGAAGAATGCCTTCTAACTAGCTACATATTTTAGAAAAAGGATGATCTTGATATC
Source organism: Pelusios castaneus (assembly GCA_007922175.1). NCBI lineage: Eukaryota > Metazoa > Chordata > Testudines > Pelomedusidae > Pelusios > Pelusios castaneus. The sequence continues at coordinate 5,736,093 of ML685768.1, forward strand.
TTTGTATTAAAGGGAAACCACTAACTTAAAAAAATAAATACTGATTATTGTTTATTGTTGCAAGTCACACTAAAGTCATTATAAATGATAGAGATTAGAGAAATGAACATGCCTTCATTCCGTTTGTTTACTCTGTGTATGCACAGCACTATCTGCTCCTGTGACAGATACTATAATCCCATGCAATGTCTTTCATGACCATTTTGCATTAACTTCCTGAGGGGTAGCCATGTTAGTCTACTTCAGCAAAACAAACAAGGAGTCACAAGGCACTTTAAACGACTAACATTTATTTATTTCATGAATATGGGATTCTACCCATGAAAGCTTACGCGGTAAATAAATTTGTTAATCTTTAAAAGTGCCACAGGACTCCCTGTTTTTATTGTGTTAAGTTTATGTACCTCTGTGAGACAGGGGTTGCAAGCAATTCTGGGGGGGGTGGGGAGGTTTTCGCAGCTCCTCCAGGAACCAAGAACCGGGGTGTAAGGAGGGGGGAGAGAGAAAGATGAATAACTTCAGCTGTTAACACCTCCAAAGAGTTACTCTCCTCCTCCCCACAGGATCCATGCTTATACTGGTTCAAACTGGGTTGTCCAGAGATCAACAAAGAGGGCTGTGAGCATAGAAAGTCTGAGTTTATGTCAACACATGGCCTTCTTTATGATCCAGCAAATGGACAGGATACTTTGTCCAAGAGGGATCCAAGCAGGATGGAAAGATTTAGGCCTTCTAAGGCCCTGTAAGATTGATGGGTGACTGACTCCTGTCAAACTTTTAGCACAGTTAGCCTGAACCTGTGACAACTGCACTTTGCTAGCTGCCCTGTATAATAGTTTCATCTCTTCTTATGATGCACTTAACAGGGAAAGGGGGGGGAGGAGGACTGGAAAGCCACAAAAATCTGCAAGGTGGAGGAGAAGAGTAAGCAGTGACGGAGGCTAGGACCTGAAACTAATTTTCACTCTTTCTAAACCAACTATTTTAGGCTTGCAGCATCTCCAAATGCAGTTTAACTGCAAAACAAGCATTTCTTATATGGAGACAATCTACAAAGGACAAGATCTCTTTTGATTACAGTAGTAATAGGGTTACAGCAGGGCCGTCCCTAGGGGGGAGCGGGGCCCAGGGCCAATCGGCCGAGGCGGGGCCCTGCCCCCCCCCCGCTCATGCTGGTGGGGAGTGCAGCGGGCCAGCCCGCTCTGCCCCCCATGGACCCTGGTTGCCCCCCGGGGAAGCCAGCCCCGGAAGCCGAGGCCGCGCAGAGCTGCAGCTCAGGCAGCGGGGAGCCAGGGTCACAGGGGGCGGGGAGCTGAGCCGCGGCCCCGGCTTCCGCCGCCCCAGCCAGGACCCCAGGCTGTCACGGCTGGTGCCCCAACCAGGGAGCCAAGGCCCCTGCCGGTAGCCAGCCCTGGTCGAGGCCACCGCCAGGGATCCTTCCTGGCCACATGTGGCCCTGGCCAGGGGTGTTGGGCAGGCTGCCCCTCCCCTGGGCCTGCGTGCTCCAGCCTGGGGGCGGCGAGGAGGGTCGGCCCAGGGGCCAGGGGAAGCGCTCCTGGCCTGCCCTGCTGCCTTCGGCTCACAAGGCAACAGGAAGCAGGGGGAAGCGCAGGGGGGCCGTGGGGCCCATGTAACCGCAGGGCGATCGCCCCATTCGCCCGCCCTCCCCCCCCAAGGACGGCCCTGGGTTACTGCTTCTGAGATGCAGAAAACCCAGCAACTGCCCAGTTGCCTAGATCCCCACAGGCCTGACCCTCCCTTTTTTCCCTTCCCACAGAGGCAGCAGTGCAGGTGAGGGTCTCAAGGTGGCTCAAGGCCTTTTTGCCTGTTATGTTCCCATGAGCTCCTACACTCACGTCCTCCTCTAAGTAACCTCAGGCCTTGAGTGAATCTTTAGCATCCTCTCCCAGGAACCCCACCCTGATCTCCACTCCTTATCCTTCCCTGGCGGTGAGTCTCAGATTTGTCCCACACTGTGAAGAGCTGCCACACCTTTGCAGTTGGGTGCTGTGACTTGTATGCACCAGAAATGACAGCTGTACATTCTCTGCCAGGTACACATGCTGCAGTTCACAAAGGGAACAGTGATGCCATGGCAAAAAAAATTGCAAGTTTTCACTGGCATCATGCAAGACACTACAAAAACCAGCCAGGCCAGTTAAAAACTGGCCAGGTGGCAACCCTATGCAGTAATAAACAGAGCTACCAACACTCAAGGGCAAATCTGGGGAGGATCTTGCAACAGAATACAGGCGACACAGGAATTTTGCCTGAGCGCAAAGGTTCTCCCCTCCAGCAGCTAGAAACCACTCTACTACTCTGTGCAGCAGACAGCCAGAGCAGTTATCTGCAGTATCAAAGCACCCCAGTTGACTCCAACCGAACAGAGTTCTGAATCAGACTCAGCACAACTCCTACCCTAAGGTTGGCAGCAGCAGCCTCATTCCCTCTGCCACCACAGGGACAACACGAGGAGTTAATGGAGAAGGGCCCAGGGAAACTGCCCCCAACCCCAAGCTGAGTACAGGGGGGAAGCCACTGAAGCCTGTCAGAGGACTGGGGCTGAAGGATGTGGAGGCCTACAGGAGCTTGCTGGGGAAATTAGAAAGCCATACAGTGGGCAGCCAGGGAGGCTGAGAGCAGTGAAAAGAAGAGAGACAGTTGCGACCCAGAAGAGTCAGGGTGTGCATTTTTTTGTGCACATGTTTGGTATGCATTCAAGGTTGAATTTTCAACCTTTAACTGTCATCCACATATTGTGGGTAGGCAGGTCAAGTTGAAAAAGCCAGAAAACAATTAAAAAACATGATATATGGATTTAAAAAACCCTTGATTTTTGATATTCCATTTCATTTTAACTCAGTTAAAATCAGTCAGAACTGGGTATAGTATAAATCTGATATTCCATTGAGGCCAGATCTTATTGCACTTTATCAGAAGATATGATTGCTAAATGCAGCGTGGTATTGATTGAGGAAGCAGCTTATGTAATTTGACAGACAATCCTGTAAAGTTGGGTTAACGGGGTTTTAAACATCAATAATTACATAGGATCCAAATGGAAATTTGACAAGACATTGCATTATATTCTCACCAACTGCATAATCACAACATAACATTGTTTTCTATAAACTACACATTTAATATTTAATTTGCATTCATTTAATATTGGAAAAACATACCCATTTTAAATCAAGTTTATTCACAATAGCTGCTTTTCCTACACGAGCTCAACTTTACTCTCATGAGACAAACTACCGAAGAAAAGCCAAATGTTAAGTCCTGTTTCCTGTAAATTAAAGCAGATGTTTTTTAATATAATCAAAAGCAACCACTATTGTGGAGGTCTAGTATAGGCCACATCCTCCATTACATTCCAGGGGGGAGGGAAGGGGAATATCAACCAAAAAAAATAAAATCTAAAAACACACACACAAAAGAAAATCAGACGTCACTGCTGATATAAACTCATTGCCTGAATGCGAGTTCCAATGCAAGTTCCAATGTGTTCACTGAAACAACTTTGGAAATGTCTTGTTTTGGATCAGTTGCACAGATTACATTTTGTAAACTGAAATATTTTCAGAGCAGGATTCCAGCATCTACTTGGCACGGCTATATGTCACACAGCAAAATTAATTAACACTAGATGTCTTATTGTTACTAATTTTGAGTTAGAGTTAGAAGCACCACCACGGAACTGAAGGGCTGTTAAAAGTTGGGCAGTGTGCCACTCTAACCACCAACAACAGGATTTTTGTTCCGAGAAATCTGAACACAGTTATTTATTTACATAGGCATCACCAAGTGGATGTTCAGCATGGCCTGGTCATGAAACAAAGTAACATTAATTTGAATTTGTTTCCCATTCATAAAGCCAACAAATTATGGGCAGACAATAAAAATAACTACTTTGAAAGGAAATCCAGTCACATTTTCCATGATGGGCACAGTGTTTGATAGTATATATAATGAGAAATATGTCTCTTTAATCACAAGAGGCTGGGTGTCAGTATTCTAACAGAAAAAACAGAAAAAGAAAAACAGAACAGGGAGCTATGTTGCTTCTTAATAAATTGACTGAAGGCTTGAATTGTTTTTTTCTTTATGCAGACATGCTATCGCCATGATGAAAGCAAGGTTAGCTTATATATGCTATCACCATGATAAAACAAGATCAGTTTATATTTTTGGGAATAAAAAGGCATGTTATGATGGTCAATATTTGATCAGAAATAATAGGTAAAATAGTGCCAATAGTGGGAGAGCAGCTTGACTGAAATCTAGAATGTGGTAATGAAACTTCCTCATTGAGGAATACTATACAAGAGGGTCTACCAAGAAGGCCATTTTCACAGACAGATGAAAAAGGCAATAGGGAGCTGTCATGCTAGGCCTGAAAAGGCCAAGCCATCTTGTGAAATACATGACCCAAATCTAACCTTCAAAAGTATATGGTAGCATTACCGGTACCGGTACGTTAGGGCTTTGATATGCATGTGTGTTTTAGTAGTTACTTGATGATGTTTACATCTATATTGTTAAAGGTTAGCAAGGTAAATGAACTGCTGCCCTATCTGTTACTATTGTTCTGCTAGAAGAGGTCAAAGAGAACATTAACTTCTAGATGGAGCTTTGATGTACCACATGAGATCCTTGTGAAGAGCTGACCACCCATGATGGCTCTGAACTATTCTCTGTGGCCCTCAGGGAATTTACTATAACTGGTGGTGTAGTATTTTGCCATAAGAGCTTGATAATTTATGGTCCTGAACTGCCAGGTCACTGAAGAGTAACTCTTGCGACCAATGAATCAAATTGGTTTTTGTCTTTATCATGAGGCACAGATTTTTCATAACGCTGTTTGGTATCTTCACTGGCCACCTCTACAACAAAAGAATTTGGTGGTGGGTGGTAGAACAAAAAGAGTAATAATTTGTGTCTGTCCATTTATACATAGGTAGAGCCCTGCAGATCCACGGATAAAAAAAAGCAGATATCCGTGGGTGCAAATGCAGATATCCGCAGACCCCTTGCTGCAGATTGTGGCTCCGATATGGATACTATTTTTATCTGTCAGCTGTATGTGCAGAGAGCACCATTGCTCCACCCAGAACATCTGATTGGTTACATCTGCAGCCCTGACTGAATCCAGGGGCCAGTCCAGGCAGAGTAACAGTTGCTCCCCCACCCACGTCCCCCACTGCTGGCTACTCCCCCCAGCACCAAACAGCTGAGTGATCTCAGCAGCCCCCATTTCACATGGCCAGCCCTGGCAGAATAAGAATTGCTCAGATCTGGGCTAGCCGGGGCTCTGAACAGCATCGGGCTTTTACTGGCTCATCCGGGTCCTGGGCCCCGCCCCCAGCTGTCCTTCAGTCTCTGACTCCAGACTGTGAGAGCCAGAGCCCAGCTCCTCAGAGCTGGTGTTCAGTTTCAGTGGCCAGTCCTCATCTCCACCGATCAGCTGAGAAACTGCAGCAGCCCAGACTTCCCAGCCCAGCCCAGGCAGAATAACAGTTGCTCAGATCGGAGCCAGCAAAAAACACTGGGAGCTGTTGGCAACTCTCTCCCCTCTCAGCTGTTTCTCGGGCTCCGGGAACCTAGCTCACCAGAGCCCACACACATCAGCTGATGATGAGCTGCTGCTTCCCCCTTCCCTGGCTGCCAGCCTCCCGATCTGATTGCTCAGCTGAATTAATTACCTCACCCACACTGAACAGTTGAGTGATCTGATCTAAAGCCTTAAGTGGAATAACAGGATGATCAGGGTCAGCAGGGGCTCTGAACAAACAGCATCAGGGGCTGCTGGCTAGTCCCCACCCTCTCTGCCCCCTTCCTAGGGCTCTGTGTGGAGCCCAGCCCACCAAAGCACAGTGGCCAGTCAGAGCTGCCAATCAGCAGCGGCTGGGCTGAGTCTGGCTTCAGCTCTCAGGAGCTGGAGCAGCTCCAGTCATTTACTAAGAAGGCAGCTGCTGCTCTCTAACCATCCAGGAACTGACAGGCAGTTGCCCAAGAAGAAAAAACAGAAGTTGCACCAGGATCCTTAGGACTCTCTATAATGTTGTTTAAAATAAAAACTGTGTGCACATTTACTAAGCCCCTGCTTTTAAGTTGTCACCTTACAGAACACACACAAGCAGGAACACAAAACAGAAGCACAGTGTAATGAAGAGGAGCTGAGCAGAGCAGGGTGGGGCTGCTACAAGGTGAGGGTGGGGCGGTTGCAGATACCCATAAAACATGGAGATGCGGATTTTGGATCGGATACGTGCTTATATGTCTTGGATATGGATCAGTTGCGGATACACATTTTTGTATCCGCGCAGGGCTCTATACATAGGTGATGCCATGGCAGGGCTGTGCCAAAATTAGTTTTAGCAGGTTTCAAAAGAGCAGAGAACTGAATATCTTAGGTTCTGTAAAGTTTATGCTGTGACTCTTGGGCCTCCTCTAAAGAAATCTTGAGCAAGTCAGCAACATTTTATTAGCGCATGCAACAGTTTAAAATAGTCCGCCAACGATGATGGGGGCATTATCTGGCAGTACCTGCATGGATATTTTGCTTCTCAAAAGTTTCCTCCTGAGGCTAAGAGACAACAAGAGAATGTCTGTCTATGCTTCCCATGGGAGTAGTACTTGAGAACTACTAGCAAGAGAGAGTCCAGGGTCCAAATGTGGTCACTGAGGTGAACTATAAGATAGAGGAGGGAGCATACACGGCTGATCATACCAAAGAGCAGGGCCCCTGGGCTCTTTCTCCCTAGCCAATTCCCTCTCAGGGTAGGTGACCAAGGAGATGTCTTCTCCAGGATAGACGGGGGATCCCTGAACAGAGATGCATGGATCCCAGCAATCATCCTCTATGTAGTCCAAATGCTAAAACTAATCGTGTGGCAAATAAAAAATGTGGAAGTAGTTCTCTACCCTGTGCAGCAGTTAATGGAATGCTAGGAGGCACCAAGGAAACATATGGATTGGTGATACAGTAGATCTTGGCACTGACAAGCACTCGGTACCCTTTGACAGTAAGAACTCTGCTTCTTCAGAAACAAAAAGATCCCTCAGGTACCTGAATTTTTGTGGCACTGAATGGATCTGAGCTCAGGTCGATTGAGGCTCTATGGGAGTCAGGGTCAGTACCAATATTGTTTGTTTGTTTCACCATTCTGAGGGCATTGAATACTTCAGAGGCACATGTCTAACAGACAATGCTGGTATCAAAGATGTTGACAACTTCCAGCACACCGTTGAGGCAGACTGGGATACCACTCTGTGTACCAAGGCTGATGTTACTGGCCTTCAGGAGTCGGAATGATTGGGAATCTGCAGAGGGTATCTGCTTCCGAGAAGCAGAGTTCTTGGATTTTCTGCCAAGATCCATCAGTACAAAGTACAGTCTCAATCCTGAAGCACACTGGTTCAGTGGCTCTTAAAGGTACTCAAATACCAGAGTAGGTACTTGAGGCTCTAAGTGATCCTTTTTGCCAAAAGGGATCACTTAGCGCCTCAAGTACCTACTCTGGGACCTGACGGCTCCTGGGGTGCCCGATTTCTTCAGAAGTGGCCTTGCAGTGTGTGATGGGGTGGGCTCAGCCCACACTAGGGAAGCCCAATATACTTTATGGGCAGAGGAAGCCCCGCCACTTAAACCCTGCTGGGCATGCTCAGACTGCTGCCCCAGTATAAAAGGGAGCAGTTCAGCTGAGTCTGGGTTGGCCAGCATGGAGGAAGGATGCCTGCTGGAGGCTCCTGGTCAGGAGCCGCAGCAGCAAGCCAGAGGACCTTGGAGGACCGCAGCCATTACAGGTAAAAAACCGGGAGGCAGATGAGCAGCTACCTGCAACTACCAGGGAACCCCAGCATCCCGAGGAAGAACTACCAGAGTCGGCCGCTGGAAGGGACAACTGGGAGCGCCATGGAGGGATGACCGCAATGATCCAGGTAGAAAGTAGCCCAAGGGGCCTGGATGGGGGAAGCGGGTGAGGTCCGCACCCCTGGTCAGCATGTTGCTGTCTGGATCCCTGCTGACTTGGTGCCATAACCCCAGCACCAATAGGGCCCTGGGCTGGGGCTCAGTGGAGCGGGAGGGCCAGAGCCCTGCTACCCGGGCGCCACACCCTGTGGTAAACACCCACAGGATATTGATTTTGTACAGACTCTGTGGCCGTTAGGCCGTGCTGCCCTGTCCCATAAGGGCTTGTGATCGACTTTGTGTAGACTCTGTTGCCCTGTCCCATAAAGCCTGTTTATTGACGTGTAGTGAGGCTGTCATGTTGTGGGGATGCCCTCCTTATCCATAACCCCAGATTTTCCCCACCCGGGGGCGCTACAGAGAGTCACACTCGTGACGCAGTGGAAGACTCAGACCTTTCCTTCACTGGCACCTCATCAGTACCTTCATCTTTATCTCACAACAATCTCAGCAACGGGGATATAGATGGGAACGGGGCATTACATGCTAAAACCAAGGTATGGTGGATCTTCTGAGCCCAGGTCTGAACGCTGATCTCAGGGCTTCCTCCATCATGAGAAGCCAAAATTTAATTTCTCTGTTCTTTCTGGATCAGCTCTTAAAAGTACACATCTTACCCTTGGATGGTATTTGGATGTTCCCTAAACAACCAAATACCAAGAATGACCATTGCTAGCCAGGATGGACTAACACAGACTAGATAGCACATGAACCTTGGGGAACCCAGTATAACAAGCAATAACAGCACCTGCAGACGGCTGTTCATAAGGAAAAAGGGGGGAGGGGGAAGAGAGGGGAAGAAATTATTCAAGAGGAAAAAAACCCAACAGAGGTTAAAAAGGGGGGAATCCAACAATGACAATTAACAAGACTAAACTAAACTAACTAGACTACAGTATAGTAAAGGCAGGCTCCCGGAAAGACAGGAGTGGGCACATTAAAAGTGCTGTGTCAGGCTGTCTGGGGGTTGAGAAGGAATGTATTCTCAATATGAACACGGTAATGAAGGTATCTGAACTGGATCAGATAGGCCCCGCTACTGAAAATCTTTGACCAAGAGCACATGGGCTCACGCACACCTCAGGTGGAGCACCCGTACAGATGCTACTTGAAGAACTGTCTACACTAGCAATTGGCCAGTACCAATCAGGAGATGACCCCAAAACACTCCAAGCAAAAAATCTTGCCTTGTGTTATTCAGGCCATGTACACACGATCACTTTATTGCGCGATAAGGCTCCTTACCGCGCAATAAAGCTTGGAGCGTCCACAGGATCATTTTCCCTGTTGCGCAGCAACACCCTCTTGCCCTGCAACAGTTATCGAGAGTGATTAGGCTTACCATGGAACAGCAGTTCCGCGGTAGTGCTTGTGTGGACGGATTTTCCACAATCGACAGCCTCCGGAAATGTCCCAGACTGCCAATCCAGGCCACTCTGGGACACTGAAGCTGTCAAATGTGTCAATTTCACTGCTCTAGCAGGGCAGTGAAACTGACTTTTATTGGAGCTGCCAAGTTCCATGGCTCTGGGGGATTGGCCCCCTGGACCGGCGAGGGCAGCCGGTTCGGGCCAGCCCCCTAGTCCAGCTGCAGGGGTTTGGGTGGCGGCGGGGGCTGCAAGCTTAAGTGCCATAGCCCATCACCACCTGAACCCTGCAGCTGGACTAGGCTGGCTGTGGGCAGTGCATGGTGGCAGAAGTGCCCACCATGCACTGCTCTTTGTATCGCAAAGGAGCTTCATACGTGTGAATGCTCCTTTGCGATACAAGGAGCACATATACACACACAAAAGCGCTATATTTATAGTGCTTTCCTTGTCCCGCAACAGCTTACTGCGGGACAAGTTTGTCGTGTGTACATAGCCTCAGTTGTGGAGTATTGGTCTCTATGCGTAAGCCATGCACACATTAATATTGAACACAATCAGTCCTGAGACTTTGCTACTGACTCCCACATTGTCACTGTGCTGCCTCACGGGGATTACACTGCCATCAGTGAGATGGGATGCCTTCCGAAGAAAGGAGAGACAAAAATAAACGCATGCTGCAAGACTCCACTGCATGGACACATTCCACCATCCAAGAGATGGAAGTCCAGTAACGGCTTCATCTCTGAAAATTCCTTACCCCCAAAATACAATCATGGAAGGCTACAGAGTAACTAAATGGGGAAAAATGCTGATGACTCTGGAGAACTTGGCTCTTCAGAACTGCCCCCAGATACTGACCTCAAACAGAAACAGCAGTGAACTCTAAATCAAGCGAGAGCAGAGGTGGTAAAGACTGGTGAGAATATAACCATGTGGAAGTTGAGGAATGACCCCAAACATGAATGTGGAGAGCCTACACAAATATTTGAACACTGTTTGAGTGGTGCCCTCTGTCAACATCTTGAACTTTGAGGAACCAATATCGGTGATAACATTAGGTTGTGGTTAAGTTTTGGAGCAATGAGCTATGATCCTGGTGGTCAATAAATAGAGAGGCTCTTTCTAATCCAAATTTTCTGCTGCTTTTATAGAAAGTTAAACCACTTCAGAAAGACAATAACGCAAACTTTTTGATACACATACATACGCTTGGGAGAAAAGCGTTTTCCATCCCTTAGAGATCACCCAATCTATTTTCTATTAATTTCTAATTATTAATTTCTATTAATTTCTCTCCATTCAGAGAAGTCACAATGAACAACACTGAAACAGTATTCATTTAAATTACCAACCTAGCCTAGTAAATCTGACCAAGTTACCATTAGCAATATCAGCAGTTGCTTTAAAAAGACTGACATTTAGTCTTCTAAAGCCACTCAGGCATCATACATCTTACACAACTGCTCCTTTCCCACCAGTATCACTGCAGTGGTGGACACGCTGTGCAGACAGGATGTCAGCAGGCATCCGTTTTAGCCACCATGTAGCCTCACCCTACTCTGCACACGGTGAGATGACAGTGGACAGGATGCCGTGAGCTGCTCTACTGTGGCCTTCGCACCATTACCACTGCTGTAAAGCCAGTCCTCAAAGCTCACCTGCATGGTGTACTTAAACATCTCCATACTTGGAAACAAAGATTTCAAGCGCTGTAATCTTTTGTAGTATGACAACATATGTATTTTAAAATGTCATTGAGCGCAGCAGCTTGGAGAAATCCAAATCAGTCACCACCTTTATCCTTCTCCACCCCTACAGAGATCCACAGCACAGTTGTATTAGTTGCAAACTAAGATCAACTCACGGTCACTACAGCAGATCAGTTTTTCTGTTTAAGACTATGCAGAGCTGACTGAAATCATATGGGCCCTGTTGTTTATACCGAAATAGAGGACTTGGCATGTTCTACAAAATGAGACAGACTCTACACCATTTTAAACCCTGCCCTATCAGGGAACCCCTGAGAACAGGAACTTACTGTAGGTAAATAATACAAAAGTGCCTTGAGAAGATGGGAGCTGTAAAGGACAGGAGAAAAATACAAGGGACTAAGGAGTTCTTCAGTACAATCACATTCTTGCCAATCAGTATTTAAGGGACTTAAACATGGCTGAACTAAGAATTTCCTATCTTCAACACTATCCCATAATGAAAGATTTACTTTCAGGATTTTAGGAGTGTATCTGACCCCTTCCCAACAAATCTATTGTGTTGTTATAAGACATACATTTTATCTGTTGAGGCTTGTGTACATTACAAGATTTTTGCACAGGTATGCTACACTAGTACAAACCCATAGTAAATACAATGAACCTGTGCAACTTACTGCAGTTTCAAGTGGGGGTAAAGTCACAACTGGTGCAACCCCAACTTTGCCCTGTTCAATCTCTAACACAGACAAGCCTTACATCCATAACAAACAAAATGGGGAACATACATCACTGCATGAGTGTTTATTTTTAGAACACTGCATAGATTCTAGAGTTTTAAAAGACCAATGTACACCATGTATTCCTATCGCCCTACTAATTCAGCATTTGATATTTTATACTCACTACTCAATCTAGTTTTAAGTGTGCCAACCGATACAGCTTCTATTACTTCCCTTGGGAGATTATTCCACATGCTGTAGATCTGTCAGGAAGCTTTTTCCTGATGGTCAGTCCAAGTATTCCATTTCTGAATTTACGATCCCATTATGCCTAGCTATAGCTTGTGTTTAAATTCTAAGCCATAACATTCCATCAGAATAAATTTTGCACTCAATAAACACAGACGGTGATGCTATTATTTCTGAATGAAATTTTAGGAAGGCAGAATGCACTTGCACTGAGGCAAGAGATGGAGGCACTTCAAGATACTTCCTTGTTTTCCCCAGATGCTGTGAGTGCATTTTCTGTTTATGTTCCCTGAATTGCTGTAATGGCACCTTCTAAGTTTGCTGTGACTGCTCTGTCTGTTATGTTATGGTCATATGAGAAATAAAGGAAGTATGTATGCTAAAATGTCATAATGATGATGCTAAGATAATATGCTAATGCTAAATGCTAAAAATGTATGTAAGGCAATGCCCCAGTGTGTTCGGGGCTCAGCCTTTGGAAGTGATTCCGCTGGGCCAGCTGTCGGCCAACAATAAACTCAGTTAGCCTCCTATTCCGATGTCCGAGATTCCTCTGTCTTGCTACAGCACAGCTGAAGTTTAGCCAGAGAAACCAGCATCAGAAAAAAGCACATTTTTAATTATTAAGAATCCTGTATATGGTGACAGTTTTAAACAGTACTCCATAAACAGAGACACCCCTATTAAATTATATATCCATACGTATTTTACAATTATGCTAATAAGGAGTTTTAACAGTGAACAAGATAGCTTGTCAAGCTTGTTCTATCAGAAGAAATGCACAGGGAAGAACAGCAACTTCAGAGAGCAAATGCTGAGAATGCTAATAGTGACAAGTCATAGCTGCAAGATCTTCCAACTTCACTAAGAGTGAAGAAATCCAATTAAAATCTCCTTGAGTTAAAGGCAAAAGCTGCTATACCATATTATGTTTTGTACATTATTTTCTAAAAGGTCAAAAGTAGTACTGGAAGTTGCTTTAAAAATTATTTAACACACCACAGGACAGCTCCCTGAAAAATCGGTTTCTGTCTCCTCATTTTTTATAGCTTGTAGCTTAACACAGCTACTGCTCAGACTGAAAGCACTGAACGCAGTTCCACAGGGGTGACAGTAAATGTTACTTTTCATGGGGATTTCTCTTTATGTCTCCAGTGTGGAGGAAAACTTTCCACAGCTATCTCATTTCATTCTCTGAATACAGAACTCACTGTACTGGGGCAAAAAAGGGGGAAGTTTGCAAACTCCTTCTCCTGGCATAAAAACTGCAATTAGAAACTTAAGGGGCTGTCCATTTACGTGTATGTCTCTCACGTATATTAGTATTTTGGCTTTTTCACCACTTCTTAAAATGTGGAGTTTCTTAGCAAACCAGATTAACACCATCAGATGGTGCATTTGTAATTCAACTGTACTTGAACGGTCACCTTGCCTGGGGCTGCTGCAACATGCTGGCTTCCCTCAAAGCCCCAGCATACCCATCCAGAAAAGCAGTGGTCTGAGCACTCAAACTGAGTTTGGAGAGCAGCAAATGGTTACCAGTCTGGGTTTCAAAAAGTCATTATTCACATTCCACTATACTGACTGCCTAATATTCAAAAAAACAAGTGTGAGACTATTTTGTTGCTGTTTCCTCCTCTAGGGCCTCTTAGAGAAAACCCTGCTTGTCCTAGTCCAGTATGTGCAGATTGCTGGTGCCCCACTGAGACAGACAATGTAGGTGAAGTAGTATTTTTTATTAAACTAGCTTCAGTTGTCATTTGAACAAATAAGTCGCCCTCATCCTCAAACAACTTCACGGACTTCCTGTTTATTTCTGAGTCCAGCTGAAACTGCCTTCCTTGTTTTCAAAGCCTTCTGTGGATTTGACCTAGGCTTTGTTTTCAGTGCTAAAAAGAGGTGCACTTTTAACTACAGGCACCATGCTCATTTAGCTATTTCACTGTGAAATGCTAGTGGAGACAAGTCACCACAAGCAGAGCATAATGATGATCTTGCAGTAAAAAATGCAGGTGCATTTGGGCAGGTCCACACTTAAATGGTGCAACTCTGTCGCTGTTGTACTTCAGAGAAGATGTTACCTCAGCCACGTGTCCCATGGGCAGTTTAACCCACCTCCGTGAGAGGTGCTAGCTATGTCAGCAGAAGTCCTCCCATCAACACAGCGCTATCTATGCAGGGGATTAAGTCGGTATAACCATGTCCCTCAGGGATTTTTCACACTATACTGATGTAAGTTTATAGTGTAGATCAGCAGTTCTCAACTCGGGTGTGAGCTCCCTTAAGGGGGGATGAGATGGATTGTGGGGGGCACGATGGCTCGTTTGGGGGGATGGGGCAGTGCCCCCGAAACTTCTGATGATGGAGCCATCTCCTCCTGCTAGGTGAGGAGCACCAGGCTGAGAGCAGGGCCAGGCAGCATTGGGGACCCCAGCACCTACATCGGCAGCCCCAAGCAGGTGTTGGGGGCATGAGACCCTCAGGAGGGGGGCGGAGACAAGGGGAGGCTGCTGCAGACAGCAGGCCTGACACTGCTGGTGGAGAAGGCAGCAGAGCCAATCCAGCTTCACACTTTGTGCAGCCACTTCCATCTCCAGTCGGAGCACTGCTCCTGGCAACAGCCCCAGCCCACCACCACTGCTGGATCGCTCGCTCCCCATGCCACTGCACATTTACAGGCCCCCTGAGGCGGTCCACGCTGCTGCTCAAGGATAATCCTGATGACAAGGTGCAATTTCTCAGTGCCAGCATCATTTTCTCTGGCGCTCACATCAGGCTCATGAGCTTCTACTACTTCTTGCCATCCCCCCTCCCAAATTAAGCATGTGGGCTCTTTTTTTTCCTGAAAGTGGGGAAGCAATTGTTACAAAAAGTCTGGGGTGGGGGTGCTCCATTTAAAAAGTTTGAGAACCGCTGGCATAGTGTACTCCTGCCCTTAGTCTCACCGGTATTTGCCAGGAAGGTAACTAGCGCCTTAAAATAAACAAGGAGTCCTATGGCACTTTTAAAGACCAACAAATTTATGTTTTGCATGAGTGAAATGCATTAGTCTTTAAAAGTGCCACAGGACTCCTTGCTTATTTTGCTGAACTAGACTAACACGGCTCCCCCTTTGGAACTTGCCTATAGTGCCTTAGTTACCTTGCTGTAAAAACATCTATCGGGCCATGAAGACAAAGCCTAGCTAGCCCCTCACTGTCTTTGGGCCAGATTCTGATTTGAGCCATTGGGGCACAATGTGGAACAGGAATTATTCCGGATTTACACCCGCATAACAGAGACCTGTCTCCCCCCTCACCTTGGTCACCCAGGCATCACTGTGCTGCAGCACAACCTTACCAGTTACAGTGCGAGCCCCCAGCTGAAATTCCTGGGCTCTGTGCACGCTAGGGAAACCTGCACCAGTGTAACAACAAGGCAGCTCCAAATCGCAACAACAAATCACCGCTTCAAAGAGAAACTGCAGAATTTGAACTTGTATGCAAATTCGACTCCATTGCCTTGGGGTTAAACAAGGACTACGGGTTTTTCTCTCATTACAATAGGTGATTTGACCTCACCTTCCTCTATGTGCTGTTCCCCAGTGTTTGAATCCTAACACCTATTTTGATTTGCTGTTACAACCCGACCTGATGCTATGTCACACACTTCTCTGCATTTAATTTCCTCCCATTCTGTAAGTTTCCCATCTTCAAAGCGTCTGACCAAGGGGGATTTTCTCCCACGAAAGCTCATGCGACAAATAAATCTGTTAGTCTTTAAAAGTGCCACAGGACTCCGTTTGTTTTTCAACAAGTAGCTCCAGCGAGGCAAAGCCAGGAGGAGGCAGGCTGCACACCTCGGTGAGTGGCATCGTACAAGCTCCCTCAGGAGTTACCCTCGGGGACCTGCACCCATGGAGCTCCTCGGAGCCAAGTTTCCCTCGCCCGGCCAGGCTGCACCCAATCAGCCCCACCCGGGCTCCCTGCTGCTGGCCAAAGTCACCCCGCATCGCCGAGACCCCTCGGCAGCAAACCCGGTCCAGGGCCAGAAGCAGACTGAGCAACTGCTTAGGTCCCGAGCAGCTGGGGGTGGGGGGGAGATTCCTGTCTAGGTCTAGAGGAGCTTTGCCCGTCTCCTATCCAGGGCCTCCGCGCGAGCCAGCCCAGCCCCGCCGCTTCCTCGGGAGTCGCCAGCCCAGCGGGAGCGTCTCTCTCTGGCGGGGCGCTCCCTGGCTCGGCAAGCCTTTGAACGCCGCCCTGCCCGGCCATTGCTCCAGCGCCGGGAGGGGAGAGGAGGTGCCCGGAGCCCCGTGCGGAAGGACTCGCCCTGCGCTCACCTGGCCCGCGCAGCAGCGCGCAGACATCGCGGCTCCCAGCGGCGTCCAGTCCCGCAGCCAGCGAGCGGGGGACGCCGCCCGTCTCAGGCCAGCCCGGCAAACAGCTCTGGTCCCCGCGCTCGGACCCGCTCGGCGCAGCTGACACCACCGCCCACAAACACGAACACTCAGGCCGCCGCCTCCTTTATAGCTTCCGGAGTCACGGGTGCAGCCAATCCACGAGTGGCTCCAGACTCCGGAGTCACTCCAGGCGGCTCCTCCTTCCTAGCCAAGCCAGGCGCTGTCCGTCCCGTCCCTCCACCCCCAGCGCGGCGCCTTTGCGCCCAGCCGGCTGAGTATTCAGCTGTGGTTGGCGGCGAGCCAGGGCTCCGAATCCTTTCCGTGTTCGTGTGAACGCTGCTCCACTGCCGCTTGAAGCGCCTAAATCTCCCTTGGCGCCCCAAGGGAAGAGCCGCGGGGTAAAGGCTGGTGATGTGCTTGTTGGGGCTGCCCAGCTCAGCTTTTCACGGGGGTTTCCCAACGGGGTGGTGTGGGGGAGGAGCCTGTCACCCCCGTTGTGCGGAGGGGGAAACTGAGGAAGGGAGATGTCATGGGTAGGGCTTGGTGCAGGGCCAGATGTTATGATCCAACCCAAGAGTCCAGTGGCTCAGGAGAACGGATGTAGGGGGCTAAACAGATCATGGCTCAAAATAGCGGATTTTAGGCCTAACAGCCACAGACAAGCAGTGGAAACTTCAGTGGGTCACAGGATATCTATTTTCCTGTTGGTAAAATGGATATAAAACTTTATCTCACTCTGAGTGCTGTGGTGTCTTCTGCACTACAGCTGGTAAAAGGCTTGCAGAGCCTTGTATGAAAGGTGCTACAAGTGCAAGGCCTTCAGCCTGATCTACACTTAAATGTTAGGTCAAAGCATTCCGCGGTGTGAAAAATTACCACTCCTGAGAGCCATAGCTATGTAGGCACAGCTACCTTGACAGAAGAATGTTTCCATGGGCCTAGCTACCATCACTCAGGAAACTGATGTTCCTATAGCCACTGAAAACCCTTTTATCTTTGCAGACTGCATTTACCCAGTGAAGTTATGTTGGCATAGCTGCTGTACTAAAACACTATTGTCCCTGTTGTGTAAACCTTACTGCGTTCCTTCAGAGCCAACCAGCAGGCCACTGTTCCTCCCACTTTACTCCCTTCTGTGGCTCCATCCTTCTCTGGAGCTGCCAGTTGGGGCACTGGAGTGGGGACAGAGCCAAAACCCTACCTTTTCCTCACCCTCCAGAGTATCAGACATGTAACAGCTGGCTCCTCACCCAAGAATAAAACACAGAGCCCTAAGCATCCTGGCCCCTAACATTGTTTGGTTCTTTTTCCACCCAGAGATGTCACTTGCCCCTCCCAATATTTTAGTTGCACCCCCAATCCAAACAGGCTGGGAAGCCTGCTGAGCTGAATCGGTATTCCCCTCTGAGCTCCACTGCATAGGGCTGGCCTGATGGAGCCCAGCTGTGCAGGGCTTTTATGTGTTGCCTCTGTTCCCACCCTATTTTTCTGCTTTTGTGGCTCTGCACCATGAGCATTGCCCCACTTGTCCCACCCTGCCTACAGCTCTGATAAAACAGCTTCCCGAATATGATGCTAAAAACACACCCATGGCCAGTCACCCTTCTCCCCTCCTACACATCATGAAAATACATTTATTTCTGGTAAGAACAATGCAGGCCATTTAAGGAAAATAACTTATACAGTGTGTTCCTACCTTGCAGTGTTTTTATAGTCAATATTCTTGGGTGTGCCAAACAAACAAGGAGTCCTGTGGCACTTTTAAAGACTAACAAATTTATTTATCGCATGAGTTCTCCTTGTTTGTTTGGCTGACCTAAACTAAGACAGCTACCCCTTTGGATTCTTGGATGTGAGTTTGTAAAACATGAAATGAAACACTGACCTGCAGAACGCATGGCCAGTGGGAGGGATTTTTCCTTACAAAATATCTTTCCTAAAAATCAACTCAGCTGTTTTACCCATACTACAAATAATAATACAATCTTATTGTTTTCAACTCCTTTCTAGCAGTTCTTTGAACTTCCACAGCAGCTTACTTTATTTCAACATCTACTCCACAGTGTAAATAAGAGCTTTTCTTAATAAGGATCAGATGGCTGATGAGCAATTTAGAGTCACAAGATAGATGACTTTTTTATATTAGCTTACTTAGTTCTTTAAAAGCTTTTAAATGCTGTGTGTCCCTATAGGATCTGAGGCTTCACAATCAATTAATTTAGCCTCAGGATACTCCTGTGAGGTAGAGGTGTATTATTACCCCTATTTTTACAGACGGGAAAACTGAGGTTACACAGAGTGACTGAAAACCAGATTATGACCCATCCCCATCACCCACAGGGGAATGTTATGTGTGGACTTCCTAGATTGCTATTGATAACTTGGATGGGAAGCCAGTGGCTACATGCCTGATACTCTGGTGAGAAAAAAGCAGGATTTTGGCTCTGGCCCTCGTAACTCAGCTGGCAACTCTGAGATGGCTGGAGGGGAGTAAATGACAGCAGATCAGGACAGGTGGCAGATTACTTCACCCCAGATGCAAGGACAGAATTGTGCCTCTCTAAAGAAATTGACAAGTTCCAAAGGGTTAGCCATGTTAGTCTAGTTCAGCAAAACAAACAAGGTGTCTAGTGGCACATTTAAAGACTAACAAATTTATTTATCACATGAGCTTTCGTGGAAGAAAACCCCACTTTGTTAGATGCTTGAAGATGGGGAACTTACAGAATGGGAGGAAAATAAATGCAATCAATTCAGCTGAAAAAAGCGGGTGTGCCGTGGAATTGTTTGTCTCATAGAAGTGTGCCCTGTTACTGAAAAGGTTGGAAGCCACAAATGTAATCACATCACTGGAGTCTTCATAGCAGAATCAGATTACTGTGAGCTCAGAATCATGTGCCGGATACTGCAATTGATGTTAGGCCAATAAAAGATACTATGTTGCCCACCTTGTCTCTGGTTCAACTATTAGGCATTTTTAAAAAAATCCTTATTTTTACTATTTAGAGTACAGTGGATTCAATATGAAAACATTGTAAACTTCATTTTTTAAAAAGGCCATGCACCTGTCTGATATCTCCTTGAAAGTCTGCAAATATAAATTTACATTGTGTGATGAGCTGACCTCTTCTGGACAAAATCTGAATAGCTCAGCTGTGTCCCATAGGTGTTATACTGCTCGCCTCATGGCTAAAGGAAAAGAATATTTTTAAGCCCCAGTTGTGTAAGTCTTTGCTTTTGGAACAGCAGGATCTGAGCTGTAGCCCCCATCGTGCTGTTAAATTCCTACTGGCCAATGTGCATAGCAAATAGAGATCTGAAATAGTAGATAGCTAGCTGTCATGGATTCTCACATTCCTATGAACAAGAGACATGATATTGCGGTAGCTTGCTTTTCGAAAAGATGGGGCCCAATTTAATATGCCATGAACAGCATGTTTACAGACTTCGCTCAGGTCTTTGATTTAGTGCATTGAGCAAATGTGTGGGATCCAGTAAGGCAACTTGGCATGCCCGGAAAGATACTGTCATTGATAGATGAGTTCTGTAATGGAAGAGAAAGCAGTGTTCCAAGTCAGTGGCAGATACTCGGCATGGCTTCTTTTTTCACAAGATTCCAGCAAGGCTATATGCTGCCACCATGGTTCAGTATCAGCATTGAGTAGATCTATAAGCTTGAGGGGGCACCTGAGCTGACTACCACTCTGCTTTGAGATCTTGAATATGCTGATGACATCTTGTTGATCAATCTGGTGAATCTTTGCAGCTGATGGCCGATGCGGTCAGGCACGAAGCAGTACACAGTTGTCTGCTTATTAATCTTGATAAAACTAAGGGTGTCTGGCCATTGCCATTAAGAAGCCTTCAGCTCCAATTATGACCAGCTCAATATTAACCTGTCCAGAAAGGACATTGAGCTGGTGGCAACTTGTCAAATACTTGAGCAGCAGCATCACAGGCGGTGGATGGTGATCAAAAGATGTGGACACGTACATAGCCAGGGGCAATGCCAGCACAGATTCTGCCTAGAGTGATAGGGGTGAATGGTGCTGCAACCCCATCTACCAGGGTTGTGATGCCACTCGCTCAAATTTGGCCAGGCTGCCACTCCTTTATAAACTCATAAACTTTAAGTTCAGTAGGGACCATGGTGATCATCTAGTCTGACAGCTCACTTTCAGTGTGACCCACCAGCCCGCCAGCCTTCTGCCCCGACCCACACCTGCCCCCCAGTGCCTCTCCCTGGGCCCAGGCCTGCCCCCCAGTGCCTCTCCCTGGGCCCAGGCCTGCCCCCCAGTGCCTCTCCCTGGGCCCACGCCCACCCTCCAGCCTCACCACCAGCCCTCCCACTGCTTCCCTACAAGGCCTCCCCGCCCCCACACTTGGCACCACCTCACCAGCCTCCCTGCCAAGGTTGGCTACTGGTGCGGGTGCATTGCCGGCCCCTCATTGCCTCCCCCCCTCAATCCTTGCCGGGCCTGCCCACCCTGTCCCTACCACTCCAGCCCCCCCAACTTACCTGTGGCTCCTGGCCTGGCTACTTCTGCCTTGGGTGGCTGGCCCAGGAGATTTAAAACAGCCAGCCAGCATGGGGCATGAGTACTTGCCCTGCCTGCCCTACAACTAAGACTGCCTATGACTGTGACCTGGAGCTTGGTCCCCCGACTTCTACCATAACCATCAAATCATCAGAAAGCTCGCTATGCCCCCCCCATCCCCGAAAGTCCCTAGTCCCCTTCCCCTGCTGACCACCCCATGTTAAAAGAAGAATGTACTTCCATGTGTACTGGTGTGCCTGGTCCAGAAGCCGCAATCTGTGTGGGGTTTTCTGCTGTTAAAAAGAGCCGCAGCGCAGCTGATGCCTCCCAGTCCACATCTCCCTGTTCAGCTGTTGTTGAGCTTCTACTTCCATCTTCAAAAGCAGTCTCTGAAACCCTTGTCAATACCTCCTCGTCGCCGCTTCTGCAGAGGCATGAAAAAGAAGCACTGTTTCCAACATGAGCAGCCTCTATCAATCCTGGGAATTATGGAGAGGAGGATCCATACCTTTTGGCAAGTAACAGGACACCATTGGACCAGCTGGGTTACTGCCAGAAAACAAATTTCTCAGGATCATTTCCTCCCACAATCCCCAGAATCAATAGACCACTTGCCTCACACCATCCTGCAAATGCAAGCACAGAGCAACTTAGCAAGTTGTGGTGCTATGAATCATGGGACATGCACCCAGATGGCTCTGTTGCTTATCATGCTCTCATACAGATGCAGGGGTGTGTGACAGCAATATCCAAGTTGACTTTCCTGCAGCAGCTTCACTCAGGGTTAACATGCAGTGTTATAAGTCTGTCTTTCTTCTCGGCCATACATCAGTATTTAAGCTCTGCCTAGAGCACTGCTTTTTTAAAATATACATATAAACACATTTTATAAATCAAGTCACAGTCTGCAGCTAGCCCAATGCACAGCCAAGGAGTGATCTTTGGTCTTAAGTCAATACACACAAAACAATGTATTTCTCTCTACGCAATATGGAGTTCACTCTAGGAATAGAAGGTATGTGGCCTCTCTCAAGGCTAGATCATGTTGTTTCAGGTCAACTTTTTGTTTTATTTCCCATGTTTATATTTACAAAACACATGTGGATGTAGGCTCTTCTTTCCACTTCCACTGATTATATTTAGGCTTGGGAGGATTCAATTTTTATCAGTAAATGTTGGCAAATATTCACTTCATCTTCCTTCCCAAACTGGTGAAAAAATATTTGCATAGATAATCAAAATTTACAGATAGACAAAAGTAAGAAAAATGCCACTTGATTTAAGGACATTTACTTTGCATACTGTATTTTGATATAAAAACAAACAGTCCTGTGGCACTTTTAAAGACTAACAGATTTATTTATCACCTGAGCTTTCGTGGGAGAAAATCCTACTTCGTCAGACACTTTGAAGATGGGAAACTTACAGAATGGGAGGAAATTAAATGCAGAGAAGTGTGTGACATAGGATCAGGTCAGGCTGTAACAGCAAATCAAAATAGGTGTTGGGATTCAAACACTGGGGAACAGCACATAGAGGAAGGTGAGGTCAAATCACCTGTTGTAAGGAGAAAAAAATCCGTAGTCCCTGTTTAACCCCAAGGCAACCGAGTTGAATTTGCATATAAATTTGAGTTCTGCAGTTTCTCTTTGAAGCTGTGATTTGTTATTCATCTGTTTCAGCACAGCTATTAAGTTGTCAGTGGAGTGAGCAGAGAGATTGAAGTGTTCCCCTATTGGTTTTGTAGTGTTGCAATTTCTGATGTCAGATTTGTGTGCATTTATTCTTTTGCACAGAGACTGTCATATTTGTCCAATATATAAGGCAGTGGGGTATTTCCGGCACATGGTGGCATAAATCACATTGGTGGATGAGCAGGTAAATGAGTCCTTGATGGAGTAGGTGGCTTGATTAGGCCCTGTGATGGTGTCTTTCGTGTAGATATGAGGGCAAAGTTGGCAGCATGGTCTGTTGCAGGGATATGTTCCTGTGTTCCTGCTTTAGTGTTTCTTTTGTTTGATCTGTAGTTGCTGGTGAGTATCCATTTAAGGTTGGGGGGCTGTCTGTAAGGAAGGAGACGTCTGTGTTCCAAGGCTTGAGAGAGTGAGGGATTGTCTTGAAGAATAGGCTGTAGATCTTTGATGACGTGGTGAAGAGGTCTGACTTGGGGGTTTTAGGTGGTGACCAATGGTGTTCTGTTGTTTTTTTCCTTGGATTTCTCCTGTAGTAGTTAACTTCTGGGTACCCGTCTGGCTCTGTCATTCTGTTTCTTCACTTCTGTGAGTGGGTACTGTGGTTTTAAGAATGCTTGATAGAGATCCTGAAGGTGTCTGTCTCTGTCATAGTTGCAGTGTCCATCACTTCTGCCACCTCTGGTCTGCTCACACCCACTGGCCACTCACACCATCCGATGGCACCTGCCACTGGCTCCACCTGCTGGTCACTCACACCGTCTGCTGGCTGCTTGCAAGACGCTCTCCTCAGCTTTTCAGTGAATTCAACTCTTAGAGAAGTTTCTCTGGTGATTTCAGCTCAATCAAAGGCCTTGTACACACGATCAGTTTATCGCGCATTAAAGCTCATTACTGCGCGATAGCAACAACGGCGTACACACGTGCAACAGGGCTCTTGCGCGTTAACTGCCTTGTTGTCGCGCAATCCAACAACCACTCCGACAAGAGTGGTAACAGCTGTTGCGGATCATATGTTGCACATTTGAGCTCGTGTGTACGCTTACCGTGCATTGACTGGCCTCCGGAAGTGTCCCAGCATTCCCAAGTCGTCCTCTCTGGTCTTCCCCCCACCCGCTCTGCGGCCATGACGAAACTGTCCCCGCCCTGCCCCAAACTTATTCCCGGGATTTTCAAATTTCTAGTCTGTTTCACTTCCTGCTCCCTTCCTCGTGCAGTGTGTTTGGGCTCCAATCATCAGTGGCAATGGCGGCCCGCCGTGGAAAACGCGCACCCCTTTGGAGCACAGCAGAGGTGCTGGACCTGATCAGCATCTGGGGAGAGTCCGCTGTGCAGGCGCAGCTACGCGGCAGCAGGAGGAATTATGACACATTTGGCATAATTTCTCGGGCCATGTCAGAGAGAGGGCATGATAGAGACACAGTGCAGTGCAGATCAAAGGTGAAGGAGCTCAGAATAACCTATCACCGAGCGAAGGAGGGAAACCGCCGTTCCGGATCAGCGCCTGCTACATGCAGGTACTATAAGGAAATAGAAGCCATCCTCAGTGGGGACCCCACAACCACTGCCAAAAGTCCCATGGACACTTCAGCCCCCCCTCATCCGGTGATTGCCAGAGCCGAGCAGGATGAGGACGTTGTTGAGGAGGAGGAGGAGATGGAGGATGACACGGAGGAAAGCGCAAGCGCGTGTAGCCAGGAGCTCTTCAGCAGCCCCGCTGAGACTTCCACCCAAGGCTTGAACTGCAGTGTGTTCTCTGAGGCGGCAGAGGGGGGTTCAGGTAAGTTTCTCCTTCATTCAGCTCTGCTCCTGCTAAAATATCATTGTCTGGGGTGGGGGTGCTTGCGGGTCCCCACTGTGCACGCTATTTACTCTGCATTCATTAGAAGGGCATCAATACAAGCAGTGATTGTAAAATAATCATCTGCATTTAGGTCAGTAAAGGTTTCCTCGATGTATCTCCAGAGCCTAATACTCAGGTTAGATGGGAGAGCGTTTGTGTCTACGCTCCCAAAGACGGATACTCTGCCTCTCCAGCTGCAAAGCACAGCCCTGGGAACCATGGCAGCACACAGTGCAGCAGCATACGGTCCTGGCCTGCTACCGGCGGCATGTAGGAGATGTATTCTAGATGGCAGGGGCACTCTGAGGAGAGCGATATTGGGTTACATCTGTGTGCCCTCTTCCAGTTATTAGCCCCCGGTAAGCCGTCTATTAGAACGTACCTTGTCTGCTTCAGCGAAGCGTAGTGTGTTGACCACCCTGTACCTTCCAGTGGAATGTGCAACTGGAAGGTTACATTGGCTATCTATGCTATGTGTTAACAATGTCTTTATTGTTATTTTTGTATTAGAATTGAGCTTCACAAGGCTGGTGTCTACCCCAGCTGACCGAATGAGAAACATTCGGCGGCATGCTCGAAGAAACAGGGAGGATATGTTTCACGAGCTGCTGAAAGCAACACAGGAATCCTCAAGGGAGAATAGAGCCTGGAGAGAGGAATCCCAGCAGAGGAGGCAGAAACACAGGGACGAACTGATAAGCGTCATGAAGGAGCAAACAGAACTGCTCAAGAGCATGATTGCTTTGCAGTCCCAGGCGATAAATGTCCGGGCTCCACTCCAGACAGTTCAGCCGTGTCTGCCTCCCACACACCGCAGTCCCTCAAAGCATTTCTTTGAAGGCCACCCTTCCCCCCGGTACAGGACAACATCCAGTCCCCCCCCCCCCAGCTACTTTTATGAGACCCGGAGCTACACCAACCTGTAACCCCACCCCCACCTTTTAGGTTTTAATAAAAACAGTAACAAATACTTTGAAGAATGCATTTATTTATACACATTATTGAAATGATCCTAAGGTGCACCTCATGCGTCATGGAACTCGGGGAGGGCATCATTGAAATGCTCCCTGAGTGCCTCCCTTATGCGAGCAGCTTCTCCTTGTGCCACCCTAATACTCCTAGTGGCTGGCTGCTCGTATGCTTCCTCGAGGCGCTGTGCCTCCGTAGCCCACGTAGGGGAAAACTTTTCTCCCCTACTTTCACAAATGTTATGGAGGACACAACATGATGCAATCACGGCAGGGATCTGGTCCTCCACCAAGTCCAGCCTCCCATACAAACAGCGCCAGCGCCCTTTTAAACGGCCGAAGGCACACTCCACAGTCATTCTGCAGTGGCTCAATCGGTAATTGAACCGCTCCTTGCTGCGATCAAGGTTCCCGGTGTAGGGTTTCATGAGCCATGGCATCAGTGGGTATGCTGGGTCCCCGAGGATGACTATGGGCATCTCCACCTCCCCCACTGTTATTTTTTGATCAGGGAAAAAGGTACCCCCTTGCAGCTTCCGGTACAGACCAGTGTTCCTGAAAATGCGGGCATCATGCACCTTTCCCGACCACCCAGCATTGATGTCCGTGAAACGACCCTTGTGATCCACGAGTGCTTGCAGCACCATGGAGAAGTAGCCCTTCCTGTTTATGTACTCCATCGCGAGATGGTCTGGAGCCAAAATAGGGATGTGTGTGCCGTCTATGGCTCCCCCGCAGTTAGGGAATCCCATGGCAGCAAAGCCGTCCACAATCTCTCAAACATTGCCCAATGTCACTGTCCTCCGTAGCAGGATGCGATTGATGGCTTGGCACACTTGTGAGAGGGCTAATCCGACGGCGGACCTCCCGACTCCAAACTGGTTTGCAACGGACCGATAGCAGTCGGGAGTCGCCATCTTCCATACAGCAATCGCAACACGCTTCTCCACGGTTAGGGCTGACCTCATGTTGGTGTCTTTTCGTCGCAGGGCAGGGGCCAACTCTGAGCACAGTTCCAGAAAGGTTGCTTTCCGCATTCGAAAGTTCTGTACCCACTGCTCGTCATCCCACAGCTGCATAACAATGCGATCCCACCACTCAGTGCTCATCTCTCGCGACCAGAAACGGCGTTGCACCGTGTGCAGATGATCGGTGAAGGAGCTGAGCAACGCGGTGCTGTTGCTCTGCATGGCATCGATCAGCCCCTGCTCCTCGGTGTCCTCGTCTGACTCGGAGCTCATTGCGTACTGAGCAACAAGCCGAGATGTATTCAGAATGTTGAAGGCGACAGTGGAGATCAGAGCAGGATCCATGCTGTCGCTGTTGTGATTGATTGCAAGTGGTGCGTTGCGTCACTGCAATGTTGAAAATAGGCGCGAGTTGCTATTGGAAACAACGAAGACGCTAGGGGAACACAAAGCACCATGGGAAACTGACACTTTACCCATGGCGCTTTGCGTTCCTTTCCTTCATCCCATGATTCATAGCGCCGACTTAGGGGAAAATGGAACGATGGGATAGGTGCCCAGAAGTCATTGCGCTCAACCGCGATAATGCATGTAATTTTGTTGCGTTGCAGGGAGCTACGTGTGTACACGTTGTCCCGCAATAAAGGTCACGTGAGTTTTATAGCGCGATTGCCTTGTTGCGCTTTAATCTGATCGTGTGTACATAGCCAAAATAACAAAAGAGACTCCAGGAGGAATCCTTAAGTTTATCTTTTAACAATGGGAGGGGAGGAAGTGTGAACGCTAGCTCTGCTGGCTGTGCCTTAAAGACACCATCACAGGACCAAATCAAACCACCTACTCCATCAAGGGCTCATTCACCTGCTCATCCACCAATGTGATTTATGCCATCATGTGCCGGAAATGCCCCTCTGCCTTGTATATTGGACAAACAGGACAGTCTCTGCGCAAAAGAATAAATGCACACAAATCTGACATCAGAAAGCGTCTGACGAAGTGGGATTTTCTCCCACAAAAGCTCATGCAATAAATAAATCTGTTAGTCTTTAAAAGTGCCACAGGATTTTGTTTGTTTTCCTGCAGTAGACTAACATGGCTACCCCTTTGGAACTGTATTTTGCTATGTGATGCTGGCAATTTGCATTTTAACGGTTCTGGTTTTGGATCTCAACAGTTACGTCATTAAATAGTTATTGGCAGACCCTCCCTTGGGCTATGTCTACACTGGGGAATTTAGATCGACGCACCCTTGTTGTCTTCCACCACCACTGCCACAATTTCCTGCAAAATTTAAATTCCTGCTCGAATTTAAATTGATCAAATTAGAAAAAAATAATTTAAAATAAATATGGGTATTATCTGTCAAAATTATTTTAAAAACCAACCTCTGCCAAACCTAGCTATATTTCCGCAATGGGTGGCATGTCATTGATTTGCATAAAGTCTCATGGTGTTGATTGCTTTTCACACCCTTCTGAAGAAAATACGACATACTTCATGAAAAGACCAGCATCCTTTAAACAATTCAAATAAAGAAAATCATTCACACATAGAATGAGGTCAGAGGGGGCCAGAGCTCATGTTACTCACATGAGTAGCAATCATGTGAGGCTGACGTTAATTCCTTGTGTGACAAAGGACTGATCATCCGAGCAAATTTTGCAGTATGAAGCCAGTGTGAGCAATACCTGAGGCAACATGTTAAAGACAAAAGATAACATCTTGGGACAGAGGCAGAGGGTCACTGAGCAGTATGCCTGCTAAGGGGTAGCTGAAAGCACTTTGAAATCAGCTGGAGCTTTCAGAAGGGTGTGTAAGTCTGAAAAACTTGCCTAAGTGCCTGATGGCAATTCCTCCCTGGAGCAGGGAAGAGGTATCAATGATAGATGCTTTTATATAGTTTTCTACTGGTGGTGTCTAAGGCTTGGTTTCCACACAGGTTTTGTATCACTTCATTTCGGCTAGGGATGCAGCTACACTAGTCAATTTTCAGGAGCAGCTTATAGTAGTTATAAGTGAGTCATACTAGGGGTTGTATCCATGTAACTATTTCAAGCTAAAAATCACACCTCAACGCAAATAGTTAAATCCATACAAAAAACGTGCACAGACTATCATCCCTCTTGAGGGGTAAAAGTTAAAGGTCACAAGGCTACTTGTTTTGAATGTCATCTCCTCTTTCAAAAGAAGATAACTTCTGTTAAGTTAGCAAGGACAAGTCAGTGCTGGAGAGTTAAAGCTGTTTCATCCAGCATGAAATGCATGAGTTCTTTCATCCAGGCCTTCTCTGGTTGAAGTTCAGTTTGTTCGCTCCATCTGACTTTTCTCCTCTCTCCCAGTTCAGCTGCGGGTTTTCTTTGCTCACTGCAGAGATCACTAGGATCCATGGGTTGGGGAAGCCCTGGTTCATTCCCATTTCACAGTCCCCCAGAGGCTTATTAACATGTCCTGAGCTCCTAGCAGAATCAATTTAGAATCATGATCTCAATGTCTTATGATATAATGATGTTTCAATAATCAGGGGAGGGGGTTTCTGGTTTGGACAAACTGACATCGCTTTGTGTGGAGTCAGGGCAAGCTCAGGGCAGACTGTTAGGAACAGAGTAAACTGGTGGTCAGTTCTACACTTAGATCTCACCAACCAAGTAACATGTGTAAACTTCTCAGACGCTATAGAACCTTTACATGGAATCACAGACAGTCCCTTGATTTGGGCATTCTGGTCTATCTTGTCAGTCAGGCAACTTAACTCAGTGATAGACGGTCGCTTTACACCAAAGATCACAAAATATTCAGCAAAACAAACAAGGAGTCCTGTTCACTTTTAAAGACCAATGAGTTTATTTATCCCATAAGCTTTTGTGAGAGAAAATTCCACTTCATCAGATGCTGAAGCATCCAGCAAGCACTCTATAGTCTAAACACATTCTTCTAACACCAATATCTGCTTTAACTACAGTAACCCGTAGGCGAGCCACCTCTCTTCCAGCTATACCTTTTTCAGTGCTCAGTGAGGTCCTGGGCCTTGGCATGAGCTGGCAGCTGGTCTGCCAGCATCACAGTGACAAGAGGGAAAATGAAATCTGTGGAAGTCTTCAGTTGTGACGGTTTTTGGAGAGGACTGGAAAGGAGGCATTCCCTCTCTGCAGGTTAGCCAGTTTCATCTCATTAACACACTTTTAGTGTATTTTATAGTTCACACATTAAATTCAATATAAATGGTTTTAAAAATAAATATATATTTCACTTGAGTAATGACTTGACACCAGTCAAACCATGTGTGTGAGGGAAGGTCAGCAGGGGTGAGGGGGGGGATGTTCTTGATCCAACAACTCATACCCAAATTGGACCCATCTGTTACTTATTTAATTGCCTTGACTGTTGCTAGAACAGCAAGTTTCCCCTGGAAGAGGCATTCCAGTGGAGAGGACCATCAGGCTATGCAAGCCTATGAAAAATATTTCATGGTCAAACACTCTTGAACGTGTCAAATAGGGGAGCTTTGTCTGTGTAAGGACTGCAAGACAATGATGGTCTTACATGTAGGTGGTCAAATAGGCCTTGTCTATTCTAGAGAAAGTTGATATAATCAACTGGAAATGCATCAGCATGTGGGGACTTGGGAAATTTCTCTGGGAATTATAGATCACCTCTTCCACAAACATTCAAGGCTACTGATGGCTTCCAGGTGGCCTGTAGCACTTTAAAAGCCACTGGTTGAAGGAATCATCTCAGGAATGGTGGCAGTGTAATAGCATGGTTCAACACAGCTGTAGACATGGAGAAAAATATTACGTGAAGCAGCACAGTTAAAGTGGGCCTTGCCTTGTTGATAGGTACGCAGCAGGTTGGCGCTGTCCTAATGATTCTAATTTCTAGTGGAGTCCTTCAGCTGAGGCCTGGCTCATTCAGATGACAACCAAACCATCAGCATCACCCCTGCCCCTCTAGTATTCACCAACAGTTCAGGTTGTTCTCTTGTCCAGGCCTTCTCACATTCCATTTACGTTCTCCTCTGAGTCTCCTTTCCCAGGTAAGGAACAATGACTCAGGTTCCAAAGACAACGAGATTAAAAAAAAAAGGTTGGGTTCTTTTTATTTGCCTTCTGGATCTTGAGCCTTTCGGAGTCAAACAGTTATCTGCAATCAGGGACGGAGGGTTGGTGGGATATTTTTAAAAATGAAAACTGACATTCACACCAAATATTCTTGCATGTATTTTGCTGCTAATTACACAAATCACCTCCTAGCCTGTGGGAGGGATGGAGCACCTATCACCGATCAGCAAACAAGCAAACAGATGAAGTGGAGAGCCCACTTAGTGGGCATCCCAAACAAAACAAGGGCCCCTGAAGAAGCAGATGGTGATTACTGTACATGATCTGCTCATATTGATGAACAGAAATTGCCACAACCACCACACAGAACTGGCTGTTATTGACTCTTCCTGCCCTTTGTTTACATTGGATCTTTACTAGTCATTAACACAGAAATAGAACATTGAAAAATAAAAGCTTAGGGCGTGAAGAACATAGTGCACACACTTCTCTAGTTCCTTGTTGGCCCAGTCTACTTAAGTGAAGATGAAATCTGTTATGAGCAGGGTTACGGGACACTGTTAATGCTGACAGCTCAACTAAAGTCAGGCTCCCTGTGTTGCTAATTAAAGCCTCCCCTCACCCGCAAACCCAAGGCCGCAAGATTGGCCTTTCCTCAGAAGTGCTAGGAACAGGAAGGCACTTTGCTGGTGTGGAAAGGGGCAACTTTCATTGCCCCATAATCGATCTGGAGCATTTTCTGTACTCTGTTAGATCACATGAGGACACGCTTGTTAATATTTTTTGATTACTCTCCTCCATTCTGAAAAAAGAATCAAACTACATTACCAGTTTCGACCATGTTCTAGTTCAGACTCTAACTAGGTTTGCCTTCCTCATTTGTCTGTGGATACTTTCAAGTGAATCCTTTGTTCTCAGGAGCTCTACTGTGGGAGGCAGTGAATCAGGAAACTACGTGGTTGCCCTGGGCAGCGCCCTAGTCTGTACAAAGCAACCTGCTGTTCTTACTGATTTCCTACTATCAGTTAAACCCTGGAGTAAATCTATTGTTTTAACCCCCAAAGTTAGCTCTTCAAACCATTCCTTGTTCCTTTTTCTCCCAGCAATTCAGGAATAACAAGCTACTTCAGTGAGGAGGATGATACAGTGGGAAATGAAATACAAAAGTGTAGCAAGAGGAGTCACGTAAATCACAGTCAGTATCTTTGCTCAAAGGGTGTGAAAGTTTGGGTGGGGTGTATTTGTCCTTGTTTTCCTATATCATTCTCTGCTGCAATTGACTGGGAAGAAAAAGATTTACTTACTATACAAGGGATAATAATACATGTAAGCCGCTCCAATTCAAGTGGTGATAAGAATCATTAACTTAGAACTATTATGTTTGCAAACAAATGGGTGTTGGCCTCTCAGCAGAGATAAAATGGCTTTCAAGTGTAATTTATCTACACAGAAGGAGGAATCCACTCTGTTAAACCCGTACTGGATCTCTCATAAAATAACCACTTCTTCTACATAATTGTTGTCCATCAAAGGCCTTGTACACACTACAAATTTATTGCGCGATAACGCCCTTAATTGCACGATAAGAAGCAGAGCGTACACACATAACTCACAGTTGTTGCGTGTTAAGAGCCCTCTTACAGCGCAATATGTAAACCACCAAAACGAGGGTGGTAGCGGTTAACGCAGAACAGCTATTGCGCGATAGTCCGTGTGTGTACGGTTACCGCGCAATGTGAAACCTCCAGAAATGGCCCACAATTCCAATCCCATCCCTTCTGCACTTCCTTCTGTACTCTGTGTCCGTGACGTCATCTTACCTGCCCTCCCCTCAGTCCCGCGAATTTTTGAATTCCTCGCTCTTCCCTTTGGCTTGCTGTTCAGTGCTGCTGCAGCTGTGTGCTCTGAGAACAATGGCGTCTCAGCGCGGCAAACGTGCTCCAGTCTGGACAACAGCAGAGGCGCTAGATCTGATAGGCATCTGGGGAGAGTCAGCCATGCAGTCACAATTACGTGGCAGCCGGAGGAATTTCGACATTTTTGGCCAAATATCTAAGGCGATGATTGAGAAGGGGTATGAGAGAGACACTCTTCAATGCCGGTCTACGGTGAAGGAGTTGTGGATCATGTACCACAGAGCCAGAGAGGCAAACCGGTGCTCCGGCTCAGCGCCGGCTACATGCCGCTTTTACAAGGAGTTGGAAGCAATCCTGGTCGGCGATCCCACAACCACCCCAAAAGCTACCATGGACACCTCGGCAACTGTGTCCGAAAATGCTACCGGAGCAGTCGTTGACGATGCAGTCGTCGACGAGGACGCGGAGGAGGAAGACGATGTGGAGGGTGATAGCGGTGCACCCGACCTCGGGAGCCAGGAGCTGTTCTCCACACCGCCTGACCCAAGCTGCACAGATTCTTTCTCAACGCTTTCTTCAGAGGCTGCAGAGGGGAGCCCCGGTAAGTCGCATAAGCAGTGGCCACTATTCTAGCAGTTAAAGCTTTGCGTGTAAAAGAGCAGGCACGAACTATGCGTTCTCTGTTTCATCTTTTTTTTTGGTTTTATGTATCGAGGGGTTTGCCAAGCATTACATTAACAGTGCATCAATGCATGCAGCAATTGCCAGGAAATCATCTCCTTTCAAGTCACTGAATGTGTCCTCAATATATTTCCAGAGTCTCCTAGTTAAATTCGATGGTAGAGCGACCGTTTACCCTCCCCCATACAGGGAGACTCTCCCTTGCCAGCTTGAAAGCACGGCCGCGGGAACCATGGCCGCACACAAGCCGGCAGCGTAAGGGCCCGGCTGAAAAGCAGTGACATGCAGGATATGCATTCTGGCTTGCAGAGGCACTCTAAGCAGCGAGATATCGGCTTCCATGGCAGCGCTCTATGTGAAATAATCGGCACAAGCACAGCAAATAGTTCAGGGAGCTGTGTGTCTACTCTCTGCAAGCCTTCCCTCACTTTCCAAATGCACTTTTCAGTTCCCGGAAATGCCCTGTCCCGTGGACACTGCGGAATGTGGCGGGAGAGCATCTTAACGTCTCCATAAGCAAAGTAAGAACAATAGCAGTATTCAAAATGTTTCAATTTTTCCCTAGAGATGACCTTCGTTGGGCGATGGACTGCACCAGCTGACCGGCTGAGACAGATAAGGAGGAAGCCTCGCAGGAGCAAAGCGGATATCTTCCAGGAGCTGATGCAGTCCAATGAGGCCTCAGCCAGGGAGACTAGACAATGGCATCGTCAGTGCAGGCAGGAGCGGAAAGAGAACAATGAAAAGAGGGTAAAGCAGAAGGATGCCCTAATAAGCATCCTCCAGGAGCAGACCCAGCTGATGAAGACCATGGTCGGTCTGCTCCAGGCTCGCCCCCCCTGCAGCCACATCAACAGTTTCCCTCCCCCATGCCCCACTCGCCCCCCAAGCATTTCTTTGAAGCCCAAGGAAACCCCTGGTATACTTGTACCTCTACTCCTTCACCATCCTATGTCATGGAGTCACGCACCTACATGCACCTATAGCCCCTTTCCTTTCACTTCACCCATGTTACGTGCTATATTAATAAAGTTGAAACGGTTAAACATTGAAAATTCTGTTTATTGATTCACATTAGTAATTATCAATG